>PVKU01014332.1:0-23662 GCA_004027475.1 Anoura caudifer
CTGTTACATAGCAAGGGGTGGAGCCTTAGGCATTAACCACGGTGGGGCAGCCCAGTTGCTGGGTTGTGATGCTGGATGTGGGGTCGATTTCTGAGAGGGAACAATGGCACTTGCTCCGCACACTTTCGTGGATTCCAGACCCTTCAGCCTCTTTCCCCTATCAAATTGGGCCCTTCTGGTGCTGATTTCCATGTGGGTGGGCCTGCGCATGCTCCAGGACCCCATGGGTCTCCCCATGGAACTCTCCTGTGAGGCTGGGACTCCTTCCCGGCACCTCAGCCCCTACAAGTATTTTCAATGGGTGCTTTTAGGCTTCACTTCCCGGTGCTGGGGCCCTGCATCGTGCAGTCTGTCTTGCTGCCCGTTTTCGCCTAGTTTATCTGTGCGAGAATGTGTGTCCATGGTCTGCCACCTTGTGCGCCCTGTCTGGCCTCCCCACATTTGGCAACACCGCCACCTGTGCACCTGGAGTGACTGTGCACCCGGGACCACCACCAATCTGACCCCACTGGCCACGGAGTCCACCGGTGGCTGACTCCACCCCTCTTATCAGTCTGGGTGAATCGTTGTTGTCAGACTCCCGCACAATTCAATTTTCTCTCTGTCCTGGTTGGGTTTTCTCTTTTTTTTTGGTTCTATATTTTTGTTGTCCTTAATCTTGGTTGTGAGAGGAGGCACAGTGTGTCTACCTACACCTCCATCTTGGCTGGAAGTCTTGGATTCTGTTTTCTTTAGAATGAATCTGAGCTCTGAATTTGTACAAATACTCTACTATTTGTCTATTTTCATTGTTTTATTTTTGAGTGTGAATAGACCTTCAGTTTATTTGGAATTTATTTTGTAATATGAAAGATAGTATATGACTATATTTTATTGTTGATTCCAGATAGATAGCAATATTTATTAACCAAATAATTTCTCTAAAGAAATTTATCTCCTTTTTATTTTACTAAAAATAAATCCTTTTTCATTATTGGTTTATTTTTTTCTATTTTTTCTCCTGTGTCATATACATAGCTTTTTTTTTTTTTTAACTTTTGTATATGTTGAAGATTTGTAGAAGTTGCAGAAGCTTCATGAAGGAAGGATCTTGCAAATAGAATTTTATATATGGTCAAGTTAACTAAGATTAAACAACTAACTAAGCCAACTGCATTATTCATATGTGTATATGAACTCTTGGCAGATCTTCAACCATGGCAATTTGAATTCTTTCATTATTTACAGACAATTATTATTTTACTCCAATCCTTTGGCAAAATAAATCTTCCTACAAATATGTTTCATCTTCAAAGAGATTATAATTTAAAACCTTAACACTGAACTGGGTAAGGATTTATAGAACTCTAAGGAAAAACTGGATTTATGGGACTGCTAACAAAATGATCAAGATAAAAAAAATTAATAACATAGGACTAAAACTGATAAAAATGGTTATGGTTTTTATGACTTTTATATGAAATATTGGTTTTTATCTTTGTCTTACAGATATAAGAAATTCTTTTCTCCTAAGCTATCTCTGACCTACAGCAATTTGATGAAGTATACCTTTGTAAACAAAATTAAAACACTTACTTTTCCTTTCTACCTGATCTCTCCAGAATTTCAGGTGCTCTTAACTAGTCCATGTGTGGCCAAATGTAAAGGTGTTAACTCTTGGATTCTTGTTTTCCACTTTAAAGAAAGCTCTTGCAACTTAAGTGGACTGCTCAACCAACAGAGGATTTAAAGTTAAAAATTACTAGTCAATGAAGCAGATGACAACTGCTATGGACTGCTAACCCAAGGTTCCACACTAGGTCCATGTAATCCACCTTCACATTCCACCACCCCCCGCCCCCACTTTAGTTCCTTCCTGTCTGACAAATAATATAAGAGGCCCAGCACTTACCTTAATAGTTATTTCTCTTCCCCACTTAATTTCTAACTCAACATTGGGCATCATCTTTAAAACTACTTCTCAGGTCAAAATGTGCAAAAGGTTACACATAGTCAAGGATGCTTAATGCCTGTTGATGTCAACCCAGAAAAGAACATTTTTTTTTCCTGGGCAGGTATTATAATGACTGCAATAGCAATAAAAAGATTTTTGCTATTTTTAAATAGAAAAAAAAATGATTTTTCCAACCAGGAAAAATCTTTACGTTTTCTTGCATAAGTTATATTAGACAATGGAATTGCTCTTGACCATTCCTAACTGAACAAGGTAGAGTTTGCTCTGTTATTGGTACCTCTTACCATACTTGAATGAAACACTTCCGATGAACTAGAGATAGAACTAGATAAAATCCAGGCACAAATCAGTGATTAAATACAGTATCCACTGACACCTCATGGTTCTTTAAGATCTTCAGTTGACTGTCTGCTGGTTCAGATTCGTCAAATAGAATTTAGCACTTTGTTGTTATAACAATTTTTGCTATTATAATCTTCATTTTTCATAGCTCAGTGTTATAAAGACACTCTGCTAATGGTTGCACACTGTTTTGAAATGATCACACAAGCCTATGAAACTTCATTGGAAAATCCTTAAGAAACTACAGAATGTATTTGCCCTTAAAGAAACACGATGGTACAACCTTCCTCTGGTCTGAGGTTCTTATTGCTCAAATGTGGCCCAAGGTTCCTAAAAATCATTTCCCTCCTATGTGGAACAAGACAAATTAGGAGTGAGCTTTCCTGATTGACAGTGGCATGCCATGCCCAAAATGAGTCATATCAGACAACGGAGAGCCGACTTTTAATAACCGATCAATGCTGCTTTCCAATGATTGATCAGCAATGCATTCAAGGAAAGCGCTTGAACAAAAGGGGGGAAATGTGAAAAAATAATAAACAGAGTCACTTTAAAATGGAGTTGGAGCTGCCACCCCAGAGGAACTGTCTTGTACTTCTGATGCCTTCAAATCTTTAGAATGTTAAAACATAACAAAAAAACCTTTGCACTAGGTTAAGGCAACATCTTTGCAAAGATAACAATAAAGCAGATCTAATAACTACCATACTGATGGCTACCAGACTGAAAATTAAAATGACTGTGTAGAATTAGTATTACTATGTTATGTTATCTGCATGAATAGAAATGCCTTCTTTCTATTGATGTAGTTGTTCCTCTTCCCTTTCTCATGAAAACCTTTTGTTTTTGTCTCCTATTCAAAAACCTCTTTGGGCTTCTGCCTGAATCAGTGATTTCCTGAATAGCTATTCTTTCCATCTCAAAAAAATACATGTAGCCTCTCACCTTGAAAGGGCTTTTATTTTTAGGTTAACAGCCTATTTTCTTCTACTGATCTTTCTATTCTTGGTACTTAAACCATAATATTTAATAATTATAATTAAAATATTTAGCTTATCATGACTTATTCGTATCTGTTTACTCTTCTAGACATTTACTGTTTTCCCTGTCAGATAAAAAAAAAAAAGTCCTGTTGGGATTTTTATTGGATTTGCACAGCAATTCAATATTGACCACTTTTTACGTAACTTCAATGTTTAATTTTCTTATCCAGGAATATGCCACATTTATTCATTTATTTAAATTTTGTTTCATTAGTAGTCTTCAACAGAGCAGTATTTTTCATATTGTATACAGAAATTTTCATTAAAATATTTTTAGGCAACTTATTATTTGGGAGAAATAAATTAGATCATTACCTCACATTGTATTTCTCAAATAAATTTCAGGTGGATTAAATAGCTATGTGTAGAAATGAAATGATGAAAACTATCAGAAAAATATTTACATATATATTTATCTGAACTTAGAATAGGTGAAGATTTCCAAATCTACAAGTAGTTTTGGGAAATGCAAAGGAAGCATCTATAAATTTTATTGTATAAAACTTAAAAACTTTTGAATATCACAAAAAATTGATGACTAACAAAATCCTGTGGAAAAGAATTGATACATGCATAAAGAGCTGATGACAAATGTTTTGGTGGATCAGGTCTGGTTCCCAGTTCCTCCCTGTAATAGGATTACACATTATCCACTTGCCATGTGACTTGGGAGGGCCTCCAAGTAAAACAGGTGGAGTAAATATTTCAGTCCTACCGATTAGCCACCTGATTTGCTTTGGCCAATGGAAAGCAAATATTAAAAAACAAAAACAAACTCCCGACAGGGGCTTCAGATATGTTTGCATAGTTTAGTTTGGCCTCCTGAGCTTCTGCCATTTGTCTTGGGTGTAAACATGCCCAGAAACGTCACTGGTCCCAGAATGAGAATGAGAGATGTGGAACAGACCTGTGCCTACCTGGTCAGCCCCAAGCAGCGCTTCTGCATCCCATCTGCAGGCTCATGCAGGAGAAATAGGTGCTTGTAGTTTAAATGACTAGCTTTTCTTTGATTATTTAGAATATTATGATAGAAATACAGTCACCAATAAAGGGCTTTCACAAATCAATTAAGAAAATGCTCAAAATCTCAACTGAAAATGAGCAAAAAACAAGAACAGAGTTCTGGTGGGCTCCTTCATGCTCACTGGTTCCCCTCCTCACATACAGACACAAAACATAAAGTGTCAATATACACATGAAAAAGCATTCAATCTTACTAATAATCAACACATTCAGATTAAATTACCAATGATATATTCCTCAACTTCCTACTGTAATACTCTAGTTGGAACTACTATTTTCTCTTTCTTGCAATAATCAATAAACTGATCTCCCCTGATTTACTCTGACTGTCCAGTAATCCATTCTCTATACTGCAGCAAGAGGGTACTTTCAGAAATCCAAATCTGATCATGTCATCCTCATGCTAAATTCCCCAGTTGTGTCTTAACCCTTATCTCTCATAGTACTCTATTAATTTCCTCCTGTGCCTTTATCTCAGTTTATAATTATATTTCAATTTGCATAATTATTCATTCAATATCTGTGTCTTATACCAAATTATTCAATTCAAGAGATCAGAGACTAGGTCTGTTTTTGCTTGCCAGTATACCTAGACAGTCACTTGATATTGGGTAAATATTTGTCTAATTAATTAATAGACATCATTATTTTGCAATTAGTCGAGAATGAGGAATGTTAACACTCAGTATTGGTAAACCTACAATAAAAGAAGCACTCTCCAAAAAAGCTGCTAGCAGTTTGTATATATCAGTACTGTTCTTCTGGAGGGAAATTTTATGACATACACCAGATTTATAGTTTTCATACCTTTAACCCAGTTATTTCACTTCTAGGAATTTAATCTGTTTTAATAATCAAAGAAGCACTCCGGAATTATGGATGCTGAAACATTATATATTATAGCAAAAATTAAGAGAAACCTAATGTCTACCGATAAATGGTTAAATAAATTATGATATGACCACATGATGAAAGATTATGTAGCCGTGGAAAACTTTTCATGATATTGTTCAGTAAAACCTAAAAGGAGGATCCAAGACAAAATATTTAGAAGCATTTTGTACACATGCAAAACCAAATCAAATAAAATACACATCCATATAAAAAGACTAAAAAATACACCGAATTTTAACGAGATTAAATTTGTTTTAGAACAAATTTTGTTTTTATTTTATTTACACTTTTTATCAATTTATAATTTTCTTTAATAAAAGCACATACTTTTCCTCTTTTATTAGCTTTTAACTGCTTTTAGCAGTTTTTGTCATTATTTTGTTCAGTTTTTCTAGCTGTCCTCAGAAGAGAGGGTGGTCAAAATTACATTATTCAAGTCCAAAGTTTTAAAAAATGATTAATATTTGTGTTTTCTAAATACACTTTTTCTTAGTGTAAAAACCCTGAAACATTATTAAATCCAGTTCTTTTTATTTACTGTATTCAGACCAACACCAATCACATTTTTATGTCGGAAAGTTAATTATAATATCATTCATTACATGATAGTTTTGGTTATCTCTGTCTTAAAGATATTTGTGGTCATTTTGATTGTCCTTATTCGTTTACAAATTTTGCAGGCAAACACTTAGATGTATTTGTAGAAGTTAAGTCTATCCATTTTAAATAGTTTAAAAAACAGAGTTTCAACATGAGATGGAATTTTATCTACAAATGTCAGGTAATCCTATTCACTAGCTATATTGCAGGGATTCAACAATAAAAACTAAATTTTATAAATGTTAGTTGAGTCTATTAAATATGAACTCAAACCCCAGTATACTTAATAAACATTTCATAAGCACCGACCATATGCCAGGCTGTGTTTTGAGCCATGGACCTACAGCACTGACTAAATCAGAGTAACAACCACACCTCAATACCAACATCAACAACCCAAAAACAAAATAAACCCAAGAATATTTGCAAGCCTGAACTTTTCCTTTAGGCCAAATTCAGTGATCTTTATCATTCTTCATAATTTGCTGAGCTGTGTTTTTCTTTGTGTTTGTCATATCCTACAAGCTCCTTCCTAATCTCAGATATGCATAGATTACTACCCACAGCTGTGTGAAACACTCAATGGGCTACTTTTTTCTCCCAGCCTTGGATTAAGTATTAAGTAGATCCCATAACTTTTATCATCAATGTCAGAGAACAAAAGTCTTTTAATAACATTGAGTCATGAGAATAGGCCCAGTTCAGTAATTGATTTGTCCAGCAGTGTAATAATCGACATACAGAGCCTCATTCAAAGTTAAGGGCTCTCCCTTCCCTGCAGGTGGGCAAGCCTACATCTGCATCTGGGAAGGTGGAATGTCGTTGGTTTTTCCACTCATCTCTACCTATTTCTCCCCTCTGCTCTCCCACTTACTTGATTGCTTCTGGATCTTCCAGGGTTAACCGGGGAGCCCGAAGAGAGATGAGGCTCATGAAACATCTCTAATGACTGGCACACATGAAATCTGGTTACAATGCCTGCTGGGTATGTAGTATTCCCAATGTAGCCACCCCCTCATGCCATTTAATGTTTTCATGGGTTCCTCACAAGATATTCATGCTGAGAACCCCTGTCTACAGTTCCATTGGCATGAAAAATTCCACTTTTCTGGCTGGTAACTGAGAATTCCTTCCTCAGCCCCTGGATTTCCCATGGTGCACCACCTCAAGGGTTACTTTACTCCCTGAGGAAGTCTTCTGGGGTGGGATTCAATCCAGCCACAGGGATGAGTCCTTGCCATCTGATGCTATCTGATCCACAGGAAATACTTGTGCATTTTTGCTCTGCCATCGGTGGAGGGTACAGTTTTCTGCCAATGCAACTACACAGTCCTTTTGCTCCCTAATCTCCAGGAGACACACTGCACTTTTAAAAAAATCCTATTGATTTTAGAGAGAGGGGAAGGGAGGGGGAGAGAGAGAGAGAGAGAAACAGCTAGGGCATTGGGATCCAACCTGCAACCGAGGCATGTGCCCTGACCAGGAATTGAACTGTGACCTTTTAAGCCCACAACGTTTCAGTTGAGATCATGCTCCAACCAACTGAGCCACACCAGCTAGGATCTTTTTTGAGTGGTTATCAAAATCTCTCACTGGGCTTAACTGAGGCACAGTCTCCTCCATCTTCTCTCCCACTGAGGGAGATAGAGAATGCACAGAACACCAATAACTCTCCAAATATATTCTTTCCTCCTTTGCAACTTCAACTCTTCTGTAGCCTTAAGATGGGTTTGTATTAGGGGCCCACAAACTGTTTTTAGCTATCCCATTTGGCAAGTCATTCCTAGATGGTCTAGCATTCAGTTTGGAATGCCAAGAGATGGAAATTGTCCCATATTAAAATCCTGTTGCTGTTGACTACAAAGTGTTTGCATTCTGGCATGGTGGGAAAAAATACTGCTGTCTATAAAAACTAATTGCAACTACTTCTTTTTATTTATAAGGAGAATGTCATAGTTCACCTCAGGGAAAATGGATTCTTTTTACTTATTTAAGAAAATAACCTGAGGGACACCTTTGGTTTGAAAAGGTGAATGGAACTCTTCTGCAAGGACAGGGTGAAACAAAGAGAGTGCTAATGTGCTGTGCTTAGTAGGTGAGAGGAATTCTTGTCTTTCCCAGGAAAGAGGGGCATAAGGGGCCTGGAAAAGGAACTCAGTGGGGAGCTGTGAAGCAGTTTGGTGACAGAGAGGGCCCAGAGTCCTATTGGGAGGTCATGGCCCAAGGAGAAAGGATGATTAATGACCAGGATGGTCAAGGGAATTTAAAACAAGGATTCCTAACATTAACTGTGTAAGTGTTCAGCTCCAACCCTTTATTAAAAGTAGGCTATAGATAGTAACATTGTGTTAGAAGTAGCTTTGGGAAGTTAAGGCAAAGAGGGCCTTGTCCAATGTTTGGGATGATGGGAAACACAGGAAACAGGACTCTGCGGTGAGACGGAGCGGGAGCAGAAAATCAGAGTGAGAGCTGGCCCTGTGAGTGCTGGGGAGGGCACTGATCCTCCTGTCATATGGGATTGAAAGGTTGTGGAGCCTGAAGTTGTCTTCATTATAGAAATTTTGAAAAACACTAAAAAATAGTAATAAGATCTTGGTTACCCATCAGCCAGCTTCAAAAACTATTGAGATATATATTTTTTAATATTTAAGGAAAAAGAGTTCATGAGGATAAAAGACTTGGGGGGGAAAGGGCTCATCTGGGTTATAGCTACAGAAAATGAGTAATCTGGAAGCTTCTTACAAGGTTTCAGTAATACTGGTAGAATCAGTTTATTCACAGAGCAATAACATTTTTTAATAAAATTTTTATTTATTTATTTATGTATTTACTTTAGAGAGAGGGGAAGGGAGGAAGAGAGAAAGGGAGAGAGACATTGATTGGCTGCCTTTTGCATGCCTCCAACTGGAGACCTGGCCTGCATCCCAGACATATGCCCTGACTGGGACTTGAACAAGAGACCTTTTGGTTTGCAGGCCTGCGCTCAATCCACTGAGCCATACCAGCCATGGCCCAATAACTTTTCTAATAAAAGATCTGTTACTCCTGAAAGACTTTTCCCATGAAGAAGTAATGCTAATGTCCCTCAATTTTCACCCAGTACTAACACTTTACTTGAGAAAAATGTGTTTTTGCTTATTTTATCAAATGTATTTGAGTTATTAGTATATATGTGCATTTGGTAAAGTATTGCAGAGTACACAGTAGTCTTAGAAAGTTTTGTTCAATTTCTGCAGGTGCATAGACCCCTGTAAAGTCATTGTATCATATAGGATGTTTTCAGTATACTAAAACTGGTTTAAATTAAAAAAAAAAACAAACAACATTTATGAGCTTGCATATCAAGAAGTCCAGAGGCAGAGTAGTTTCAGGATTAATTCAGTGGTTCTGAATATCATCAAAGATCTAGGCTCTTTCCATCTTTTCAATGTGCAATGGTCAGTGTCTTGACTTTCTGTATCTTTGCTTCTCATGTTTATAAGATGGCTGTTGCAGGTCCAGGCATCACATCCTCCCATGACAGTACCTACAAGAAAAGAGAGGAAGAATTTTTCTTCTCTTGTGTCTTATTAGAGAAGGCAACCATTCATAGACACCCCAGCAAATTTCCTACCAGGATCTCTTACAAAGGCAGAGTAAGCAACATCTAATTAATTGCTTAATTCAGGGTTCTATTTAGACAATCTAAGTAAGGGAGGTTTCATTTTAATCAGCAATAGTGACAAGTTTTCTGTTAGAGAGAGCGAGAAAGAGAGAATGCAAATTGCTTTTATCTATACAAGTTGAATTTACTTAATCAGCTTCCTCTTAGTTCTTTAGGAAAGGAATATGAGATTTTGCCAATTAAAAAAATCTCATAATTACTTATTTAGAGCAAGATAATTTGATTGTCATGCTTAATTATGTAAATAGTGTCTAACTTTTTTAACCTCATGAATCATTGACAGTGTTTTAGAAAAGGAATTATGAAAACCTTCCTGTGACATTTATATTATTTTCAAATTTTTTTCCTCAACAATAAAAGATTGTATAAACTTATCAAAATCACTTTGATTTTACACCTACAGTTGAGATCCTAACATCTCGATTTTCGACACTTATAAATGCTTTAATAGATACATGGACAGTAATTTAGTCTGACTTAAATGTAATAATGGAGCCCATTTATCTAGGCTGACAAGATTTCATTTCCTAATGATCTTTTATTGTAAATTTATTTGATTTCCTTTAATATATTATCTCATTTCTCATCTCCTTTCCCTTTGGAAAAATATGAATAATTTTGTATGGAATTATGAAGACTTGGTCTTGAGCTGACAGCTCTGAGAAGCACTGAATAACTCCACCCTTTTAAACAAATTACACAGTTTGATAACAAAGTCCCAGGAAAAAGGAAACACTAGTTTATCAAGAAGTTATTCTAAAAGACAGCAAGGATTATATTTCTAGGAGTTCTAGTTTTCTTTGAAGAATAAAAACCAAAATAAAGGCCAATCTGACTCCAGTTTTATGCTCATATTTTCAACTGCCTACTTGAGCTTTCTCTGAGGCTCCTGCTGTCAATACATGCTCATTTGGTTGTTGAACCAAACTTACCATCTTTTCTCCACACGGCACCTCCTCCTGTGTTTTTATTTCCTTCAATGCTATCGTCATTCACTGAGTCAGCCAAGCTGGAAACTTACAAGACATTTTAGATACCTCCTTGTCTCCAAAATAGTCAACTTGTCACAATATCTTGACCACCACAAATTCCAAATAGTTCTCAAAACTGTCCCTCCTTTTCCATTCCTTTTGCGATTGTCTTCATGATTCTTGTCTGGGTAATTAAAATAACCTCTTATTTGGTTTCCCTGCCTCCAGTCTCAGCCCATACCGCCCACCATCTGTATTAGTGCAAGGGTAATCCTGAGGGATATACCCGTCTGACTTAACTCCCAATCTGGATAGTCTTCACTGACTCCTTATCCCTTACAGAACTATTTCCACAGTCCTCAGGAAGGCATATAAAACCCTTTGGTGCCTGGTTCCAACCTAATTCTCCAAATTTATCTCTTGTCATTCTTCCTCTCTGCCTCCCCTCATACCTCAGACTCCTCTCCATCTTTAAAGAACAAAGCTGAGCATCACTTCCAGCGATGACATTCCAGCAGAAGTAGTCATGGTACCCATGCACTTCTATGTTGTGTGCATGCCTTTAAGGAACTATTTACTCATTGTTGTCATTGTTCATTTATGTCTCTCTCCCTCACTGGACTATAAGATGCTCGAGAAGAAGTACTATATTCTATTCACTGTTTCCTCAGTTCCTGGTACAATGCTTTGACACATGATAATTACGCATGATAATTACAGTTCAATGGTTATTCATTGAATGAAAAGTTGAATGACTGCACAAACTCCAAACGGCTGTTTAAATTATTTCCTTTTGGGGGAGTTTCGGCCAAGATGGAGGTGTAGGTAGAAACCCTTTGCTTCCTCGCACAACCAAAAGGAGGACAACAACCAACCTAAAATCAATAAACAACCAGAAGTGCCAGAAAATCAAACTGCATGGAGCTCTGACAACCAAGGAATTAAAGAAACAGTCAACCAGAACAACCAGACTGGTAAGAATCCGCGGCAAGGTGGCAGACCAGGTGGAGGGGCTGACTGAATGGGAAACTGAAACTCAGAGCTCACCGTGGACTACAGTGGTTGCTTTGGCAGGAGAAACTCCCAGTCTCAGGGGAGTTTGTTGAAAAGTGCACTAGGCATGAGCAGGTGAGCTGCACTGTTCCCGCTCTGGCCCCTCCCACATAGGCAGGCCTCAGCGCAGCAAGGAGGGTTGCCCTGCCTGGGTAAATACCTAAGGCTCCTTCCTCTTATGACTTATCAGCTACATCAAGACAAAGAAATATGGCCAAATGAAAAAACAGAGCAAAGCTTCAGAAAGAGAGCTAAGCGATGAGGAGATAGCCAACCTATATGATGGAGAATTTAAAGCCCTGGTAATCAAAATGCTCACAGATCTCATTGAGCTTGGTTGAAAAATGAAAGAACAAAAGGAAGAAATAAACATCCAACAGGAACAGAATGAAGAAACAAGAATTAAAAAAAAAATAAAGAGAGGCTGAAGAATCTCAGGGACAACCTGAAATGTTCCAATATCTGAATTATAAGGGTGCCAGAAGGAGAAGAACAACAGCAAGAAATTGAAAACTTATTTGAACAAATAATAAAGGAAAACTTCCCCAATCTGGCAAAGGCAATAGACTTCCAGGAAGTCCAGGAAACCCAGAGAGTCCCCAAGAAGTTGGACCCAAAGAGGAACACACCAAGGCACATACATCATCATTAAGTTACTCAAGATTAAAGGTAAAGAGAGAATCCTAAAAGCAGCACGAGGAAAGGAGAGAGTTACCTACAAAGGAGTTCCCATAAAGCTATCAGCTGATTTCTAGAAAGAAACCTCACAGGCAAGAAGGGGCTGAAAAGAAATATTTGATGTCATGAAATGCAAGGACCTACATCCAAGATTGCTCTGTCCAGCAAAACTATCATTTAGAATGGAAGGGCAAATAAAGTGCTTCCCAGATAAGGTCAAGTTAAAGGAGTTCTTCATCACCATGCCATTATTAAATGAAATGTTAATGGGAGTTAACTAAGAAAAAGAAGATCAAAACTATGAACAGTAAAATGACAACACACTCACAAATATTAACAAATGAACCTAAAAGAAAAGACAAACAACAAAAACAAAAACTAAGCAAACTGGAACAGGAACAGAATCAGAGAAATAGATACCACATGTAGAGATTTCAGTGGGGAGGGGGAAGAGATGAATGGGGGGAAGGTACAGGGAAGAAGAAGCATGACTGGTAGGCATAAAATAGACAGGGTATAATAAAAAATGGTATAGGAACAGAGAAGTCAAAGAACTTATATGTACAACCCATGGACATGAACTAAGAGGGGGGATGCTGGAGGGTTGGGGAGTGCAGGGTGGAGGGGGGGTAAAGGGGAGAAATTAGGAAAACTGTAATAGCATAATCAATAAAATACACTTAAAAATAAATTATTTCCTTTTACTGGATGTCTTATTGTTGTCTGTGCAACATTAACTGGAATTTTCTGTTTATTATTATTATACTTGTTGAAATGGCATTTCATCTGTTTCACAATTCCATTGTAAAACAAATGCCAAAATAAGATGGCAATTCAGAAACCGAGAGTCAGCCCTGGCTGGTGTGGCTCAGTGGATTGAGTACTAGCCAGAAACTTAGAGTTGTAGTATAAACATAGACTGTTTGCAATCTCAGTAGTTTCTGAAAAACCTTATTGTGAAATCATATTTTCTTTTCCCTCCCAGCCTCACCCCTTCTGTAAATGCTCTGTACATGTTTGTTTGTTTATGTTGTAGGGAAGTCTTGGATATTGATTCCCCCAACCCAGCTTTATTATGATATAATCAACAACATTGTAAATTTAAAATGTATAACATAATGATTTGATAAATGAATACCCCAATGAGGTTAGTTAACACATCCATCATCTCGCAATTTCCTTTTTATTTTTGCGATGAGAACATTTAAGATCTAGTCTCTTAGCACATTTTAAGTATACAGCATAGTATTGTTAACTACTATACTGGATTTTGCAAAAATCCTCCATTTCTGCAGAATCAGGCTGGTAAATATCCCTTCCATTACTTCCAGGATGTGAAGCAACTTTGGATAATCATGTGTGGTCAAATGCTATAGGTATTTTTGTGAATGGAAAGAAAGCACCACTAAACTATGTGTACTTACTTATGTCACATCTTATTTAAAACAGTTTGATAGTGTTTAAATGCAGTATGTATCCAATTAAAGTAAAGGGGAAAAATACAGGACAGACATGAAAAAAGCCTACTTACCACCCACAAGGAGCACCTTACTTTAATTCACAATTATACTGTAACCTTTTTAAAGGTCAGAATCCAGATCCATCTGACATTCGGCTGAGTTTGGGGATTACATAATACCCACTTGAAAGCTGAGTAGTAAGATTGAGAGATTTCCCGTAATGGTAAATAAAATCCTTATTTTCTTTAGGTTCTCAACCTGTAGGGTTGGCTTAAGGAAGGAAATCTTAAATTTGAAAACCCCCAAAAAGCAAAACTAGTTTAAGCATCATATTGCAAATTATAGAGTAAATGAATTATGTGCTTGAGAGAGAGATTCCCAAAATTCTATGTAGTTGTTTTTGTTTCTTAAATTAAAAATTTTTAAAGTAGTTTTTCATTGGCAATTTGAATGTAAGATACTTTAAATAACTCATAGAAGGACATTGTATTCTATAAAAGCCTGGGGAAGAATTAAGATGAGAATAAAATTATTTTTTCTTTAAAAAATCAGCTTTTTGTTTCAAAAGAAAGATGGATGACAATTTTGCGAAAAATATTTTTATTTCTTGATATTCAAGGCCCTTCCTAGTCCAGCCTCAAGTGACCAAACTTCAATGTCATCACCACACCTGTCCCAGGGAGAAATGATCTCTTTCTTCTCTGTAGCTTCAAAGGATCTATTTGCCCCTCTCTTGTATCACTTATTACCTACATTTAGCATTTGCTAATGTCATTTTGTCTAACAAGGCAATACGCCCATTAAATTTCCTTTTTCCATTTTTGGTTGATGGATAACATACCTAAAATGCACTAATGTTTAATGTACAGCCTGATGATTTTTTACTTTCCCAACTAGATCAAGATACAGACCATGTTTGCTACCCCAGAATGGACGTCAGGCCCCTTCTTAGTTGACACTCCACTCCCAGAGGTAACCTGTCTCCAGCTTCTACCCAGCAGATTTGTTTGGCTTGTTCTTGAACTTAATATAAATGGAATCATATTGAATGTACTCTTTTGGGTCTGACTTCTTTCTCTCAGCATTATATCTTTGAGATTCATCCATGTGGTTGAGTGTAGCAACAGTTTCTTCTTGTTATTGTTGTATAGTGTTATATTATACGAATATCCCAAATATGCACAATTTATTTATTCTACTGTTAATGGATTTGTAGCTTTTCCTAATTTTTCACTATTACAACAAAGCTACCACAGACATTTTTGTACATTTCTTTGGTAGATGTATGCTCTCCTTTCTCTTAGGGACATACACAGAAGTGGATGTGTTGGGCCATAGCATAGGCTTATGTTTAGCTTTGGTAGCTTAGTCAATAATGACAAATAATTTTCCAAAGTGATTGTACCAGGCTGTGAGCTTTCTCAGCGCAATTGTTTCTGTCATCTGCGTATTCTCAGAGTCTAATTTGCAGAGTCTTTCTCAGAGTCTACTTGGAACATAGTAGTTGTGTAGTGAATATTTATAGAACAGCTAGAAGCTTAGATGTAAGAGTAGGAGGTTTTTGATTGTCGTCCACAGAACTTGCATCCGAGTTGCTCAGATAACCTTATGTCCTGTGTGATAATAAATAGCTCACAGCTGTCTTCCAAATCCCTTGCAGGTACATTTATTTGGTGGCTCTAAGTCACCCATGAACCCTATCTGCAAGGAATCTGGGAAACGTACAGTAGTTTCAATTTCCAACCTCTATAGCACACAATGGTGTGCTGGAGGGCTTAAATATGATGTTGGATGAGCCATTATATAGATTCTGATACAGAAACTAAGGGCTGAGCTAGGAAACAGAATAAAAAAGGAAGTCAGGGCTGCTTTGGAGGCCAAGGTGACATAAAACAGCTCACATTTATTCCTCCCTTTATGATAAAGATTCAAAGTCTTGGAAAAGAGTATCTAGTTGGCAAAGATTGGGTTATGTGCCATTTCTTGGGTAGGAGAGGATTGGGCTGAGAGTTTCACCAAGAGAGCATGCAATGGAAAAGTAATTCTCCCAAAAAGAAATGGGATGCTGTTGCCGAGATGAAGGGAAATGTCTTTGGGGCAAAACAGAAGTGAAACCAAAACCAAAAACCTATAAATGCACACTATGGAGTTTAAAAAAGAAGAGAGGTGGTAGTTTGAATACCTGAACGGCACTTCACACGATCTGCTTAAGAGCCAACATTCCCGTGAATTATAGCAGTTAGAGACAAGGGAACTTAGAATGCTCATGTTATGGGGTCAGATGATATTGTAGTATAATTTATATACAATAAACTCACCTTTTTAAGGTATGGAACATCACTATCAATATTTCCTTCACTACAAAGTCTCCTGTGTCCCTTTATGATCAATTCCTTCCCTCATCCCTAGCTCTAACCCCAACCCCTGGCAACTACTGATTTAATTTTTCTGTTCCTAAGGATTTACCTTTTCTAGAATGTCTTATAAATGGACATGTATGGTATATAGCTTTTGAGTCTGACTTCTTTCACTTAGCCAAGAGAACAGTTTATTCAATGGCTTCCAATCTCTTTCCCCTCCACCAGGAACTCCCCAACCCAAACTTTTGACATTTGAGAAACTTAATATTTGAGACTAATAGAAACCAATTGCTTTCACAAAATCAGGATGAGGAATCCAAGTCCAGGGTTCCTTGTGCTGAAGGACATTGTGATTTGTTCACAGAATTTTGTTTGTCCGGTGTATACCACTGTCACTATCAGGTCAGTATCTCTGTGCTTTTTCAAAGTACATTCCTTGTCACAGAAATGTTCACGAGCATTTCCGTGCAGGAAGACACAGCCTGGGAAAACTATCAGAAATGCTCCAAGATTCACTGTTCTTAAATTTGTATTAAATTATGGATTCTCATGTGGTTGGTTTTCTTGCTGAAAATGTTCATTTCAGCTCCACTAGGTGTCAGTTATCATCTAATATAGCTTTTTATATCTGCTTCTATAAATACCACTGTTAACCATTGAAATGGCCGTGCCCAAATGTCACTCTGTCCTGACAAACCTGAGGGGAAGGCTCAGCAAGAGTTGGCTTCCAGAACTGTGCTGTCCCACGTGGGAGTCATGAGTCACATGTGGCTCCTGGGAACTTAGAATGTACACAGTTCCCCCAAATTAAGATCTATTGTAAGTATAAAGTACATACCAGATAGGGCAGACTTGGTAAAAAAAAAAAAAAAAAAAAAAAAAAGTAAAATTACCTCCTTTGTAATTATTATATTGGTTGTGTTTTTAAATGATATCCTACATCTATTGGGTTAACAAACAATATGATTAAAATTAATTTCCCTTGTGTTTTTTCATTCTTTAAAGCATGACTATAAAGAATTTAAAATCACACGTGTAGCTCATATTTATGGCTTGTATTACACCGTGTATTTCTGTGGGACAGCACTAATAGATCACTGATTGTGCATTTTGCTAATCCTTCCCAAAAAGACCCCAAATCTATACTGCTCCAGTCTGGATCCCAGGGATCACAAGTGACCCAGGCCACTTCCATTTTTTTGAACTTCTTAGTAAATTTAAAAAAATGGGCAATTTTTAATTTCCCAAAAAAAAGTAGAATTTCATAAAAGCTTTCACATGTTTCTACTGCAAAATTTTATATTTATTAAATCAACACTTTATATAATGTAATGTATAATATAATGTACTGTGCCAGCTGTAAGACAATTTTAGGGTTTACATAAAAGAGAGCAATAGAGGTGATGCGGTCCAGTTATGGAGCACAATTTGAAAGTCAGTAAAGAAACTTCTTTCCATCTCTGGATCTGTTTCTATAAATTGTACATATAATCTCACTTGGAGGTAACTTCAAAACTCTGTATTGGAGGTCCTTTGTGAATGGGGGCCTGGACTCAACAGTCCACCTGCCATCACCCCACCCCAACTCCGTGCTGACAGGTCCTGCCTTCCCTCTTTCTTACACATCTGCCGCTTGCACCATCTATGTGCCAGGCTCTCCCCTGCACACTTCACAACACTCCTTTGAAGTCTTGCAACAATCTGCAAAAAAGGTGCAATTATTAGAGGGGGAAAGGGAGACTGCTAATTCTACTCCCAAACTCCGCTGGGCAATGATATCCTTTAAGGAGGTGAGGTGATGGAAATTTCAGGCAGAGAGGATAATAAATAATAGAGGGAGTGGCTAGAAGTGAATCCCCTGTTGCTTGTCTGAATACAGCTAAACTCTCCTCACCTGTGTGGCATCCAGACTCACCCAGAAAGCTCTTTTTCAGGAACTGATTATTTGCTTCTGTGTAGGCTAGACTGCCCCAAATTGGAGGCGTTTGAAAAACTATTATCTGGAGGAGCAGGAGGAAAGCTATAGCTAGTGCTTTTCATGAGAGCGCCACCTCCTAGCTACAAATTATTCACTACAAACCCTGCATTAGGCGAATGCCGCTTTGCCCACGGGGCTCTCAGGTTCTTAGGCTCCTCCATGTATATGCCCTTTATGCCTGAAAAGGCGGGTTTTGTTTTGTGACTGTGTAAATCGGAGCCAAGGGAGTTTCTTTTCTTTCTGTGACTGGAGCCTGGTGAGGCATTCTCCACAGTCCAGCACTTTATACACTTCTGCACTGTGTGGGCAGCAAGCAAGGCAGAGGGAGCTCTTGAATGCACTTTTCACCTGGCTTAAACAAGAGCTTTGATTTCCCCTTCTCTTTATCATCATGGGGCTTGACGTGAAAGCAGGATTCATAGAGGGTTTTTTTTTTTTTTAAATGGATTTTAACACTTTAGATTATGGCTGAAACGACCCTGCTGGACATGTGGAATATGGGAGAATTTTGGGTGGTCTTTTTGGCACATTTCCTGTTTTGTTTATTTGTTTGTTTCAAGTGCACCCTGTATGTTGGCCATTACAGAAGCCAAAAAGGTATTTCCTTCACATTTCTTTAGCTTGTTGAAAAAGGCTTCTCTTCCACCTTTATTCAGCCAACATTTACTGAGTTTCTACCGCATGCTTGTGCAAAGACAAACAGTACGGTCTTTGCCCTCCAGCCCTGGAAGCCAAGACAGGGGGCAGAGCATGAGAAAGTGGACAAATGCAACACAGCTTCGAGATGGCCCTGAGCTGCATCTTTAAGGACAGGTAGTGATTAGCCAGGTGAAGGGGAGCAGGGCTGTAAGGGTTTCTTCATTGTTGTTGCTGTTTTAATATAGATTTCATTTTTTAGAGCAGTTTTTGGTTTACAATAAATCTGAGTGTAAGGTACAGAGATTTCCCATATATCCCCCACCCCGCATACATTAACTTCTCCCACTATCAACATCCCGCACCAGAGTGATGCATGTGTTATAATCGGTGAAACTACATGTACATTCTATGGGTTTAGGCAAATGTATAATAACATGTATCCATCATGATAGTAACATACAGAATATTTTCACTGCCCTAAAATTCCTCTGGGTTCTGCCTGTTCACCCCTTCTGTCTACTCCCACCGGCCCGGCCCTTGGCAACACCAGTCCTTTTATTGTTTCCGTAGTTTTACTTTTTCCAGAATGTTATATATAGTTAGAATCATGCAGTATGTGGCCTTTTCAGCTTGGTTTCTTAGTAATATGCACTTAAAGTTCCTTTACTTCTTTTCATGGATTGAGAACTCATTTCTTTTTAGTGCGGAATAATATTCTATTGCCTGAATGAAGCACAATTTATCCCAGACTTACTGCAGGACATCTGAGTTGCTTCCAAGTTCTGATGGGAACAGGTATTTTAAGTACATAGAGTAGAGCTTGTAAAGGCAAGAATGGGTAAGAGCAAGGTGCTTTGGTAAACCTGTAAGTGGCAGGTCCATTAGGTATGGAGGGATGTGGCAGGGACAGTAACAGGGAAGGCTCATTCTTCATTTTATTCGTAGGATCATTGCAAAATCACAATGTGGATCGTACTATTCTGGAGGCACTTCCACCATAATGTGTCACCTTGTAGATCTTGCCTGGAAGCAAATATAGAAATATCCTATTTACATATGATTCACAAGTTTATCTGGTTAATTTTATAATCTTAGTTAAAACAAAAAAAAGCTTCCATTGTGATAATTTTAAGTTCTGGGTTATATTATGGAAATCAAGTCAAGAGAAATAGTAACTTGTGGGTTTCAGTAAGGTTTGGCTTTCTTATGACTCAAAGAATTGTGTGGTTTTGGTTTTTGGTGAGAACTCCATTGCATGTTTTGGACTGGAGCCCGACTTTGGAGGTTGGTGGTGGTGGTGGTGGTAATCCATCCAATTCAGCTGAATGCTGATGAGCCAGCATTCAAAAATAAACAAAATAATAAACGAGTCATTCTGAAAGCACAGTGTACATGCTAATTAACAGGAAAACAATTACTGTTTCTGTTCAATACTTCGGGAACTAAGTGGCGTTTGTATGACAGAGGTAATTATGCTTTTAGCACATCTGTGATCAATCAGATCAATATTTCCCTTGAAGAATCTAAAGCCACCTCTTTTCCCCCTGACAGACATTATTTCATCTCTTAATGTAACAAACAGTGGTTGATCTTACAATGTTCTTTCTGGAACACACTTCAGTTATTGCTGAGCTCCATCAGTAACTGTGTCCCTGAGAAAGTTAGGTCCTCACAGTTTGGAGATGCAACATTTTATTTCATACAAAAGCAATTTGAGAAGTATAAGGTGTTATGTTAATGCTAGGTATTATTATTGCATTTTTTACATTCGCTCCCCCATTTTCAGGACAGTGAAACAGCTCAGTGTGTCTCTGTTTCATACTATTGAACTATCGAGAAATCATTTCAGGGAGGATAAATGGTAATGGAAAAATCCAATAAAAATAAAAAATAAAATAAAAGTTGCAGGTAGAAGACAAAAAGGGGGGAACTAAATCATTTCATAAAGAATTTCAATCCTTTGACTCAGTTACCCCAAGCTCAGGGACAAATCCTAAATAAGTAATTTTGCAGAGATAAAAAGTTTTCCTGACCCATTGCTCAGTCGCTATGGTGTCGTTTTCAATAGGGGAGGAGACTCTACAAAAACAAGTAAAGTGTAAACTGTCTAAGTATGGGACATTATGGAAATGTTGACATAATAACCAAATGTATGAGGAAATATTAACACAATAGATGGGACGGCTGACATAGAAAGTTGATCCTGTAAAAATCCGAAATGAGTTGACCCATGCATACAACATAGAAAATAAAGAAGCCTGTGGAAATAAACCTCTGGTGTTAGAATTTGGAGAGGGTTAGAGAGATGGAATATTTAGTTCTTTAATGGAAATATTTCTTAACACGGATGTGATTTCTTGTCAATGATTTTAAAATTAAAGCTTTGTAGGTTTTTAATCCAGAGAGTGTCACAAAATTTCATACTAGGGCAAATGTGAAAAGAAACTATTTCTTTTAGGGCCACCAAAGGCAACATCAAATTCAAAGCACCTTTGTTAGATGTTCTTGGTTTGTGGCTGAGGGTTATTAATACTTGCCCCCTAGTGGCTTAAAGTTGGAAATAGACTATTTTGGTTTAATTTTTGATTGCTATTGCTAATGTCCCTGTTTTTGAAGATGATAATATTTATTGTAAAATTACAGTCCCTGCAGAGTGTGGCCAAAAAGCATAATGCTGTCATTCTCTCCCATCCTAAACCTGCTATTTATAGCTCTTGGCTGTTTGTAAGGTTCATGGGGGGCAGAGCAGCCTAGGCGTTGCAAGCCTGGATTTGGCAGTGGAAAGAAGCTGGGCAATCTGGGGTTCCGTCACTCACCAGCAGGGTGACATTGGGCACATCCATCACCTTGCTTGCCTCCTCTACTAAACGGAGATAATAAGAGTGCTACTTTATTATAAAATACTTAAAGGCATGTGCAACGTTGCTTGGGTGTGTGGCATGTAAAGTGCTGTTATCTTTTCTGTTTTTCCAGTACTGATTCTGGTGCTATGGATGTTGATCTTGGTGCTGAGAATGAAGAAAGACATACAAGAAAAGTGAGTCTTTAAAGGGATTTTCAACTGCCGACAGATGTGTTTCCACACAATAATAGTAAAAATATGTGTAAGCAAATACTTAAGGGGAGGTAAAACTGTATCATTGCTCTGAAAACAGATTTTTTTTGTGCTTTATGTCTGCATCATTGGGATGCATGTAATAATTGATAATTAATTGGCAGCATCTTTATTTTTAATGGTATGTGCATCTTACTACTGATGGCATCTCATAGTCAATGAAATATAGTAGTCAGCAGAACAGTAATATGTAACATTTTAAAACAACATTTACAGTGGACCAGGTAAAGGGTGGAATGGGTTATACACAGTATCAAACATAATCCTTAGAAAATGGGAAACCAATGGGGAAATCAACAAATCTGAAGGCAGTGAGGTTATAAAGAACTTCCAAGGTCAGACTTGAGCTAAGTTGCTAACTAAAGAGAGTCCATTTGGATAAGCCCCAAGAAGAGGAGTGGGGACTCCAGGAAGAGAGATGCTGCTAGTGGGATATTCTGCTTGGAAAAGTTGTGTTGTGGTATAGTTATACCTGTGTGGCCACTCTGGCTACTCATTCCCTGTTGGAACCTCTCCCCTCTTTACTGATTCCTTTAGAGGGAAGATCTGGCACAGTTTATCTTTAGTCTGACTTCTCATCCATTTAGCTTTTGCATTTTAATTGCTTAAAGCAGAGTTTCTCAACCTCTGCACTATGTACATTCTTTGTGCTTTGCTGTGCATTGTGGGATATTCAGTTAGCAGCATCCCTGGACTCTAGGCACCATATGCTAGTGGTACCTCTCAGCTGTGACAACCAAAAGTATCTGTGGACATTGCCAAATGTCCCCATGAGGGGGGTTGGGGGCAAAATCACTCCCAGGTGAGAACCATTGGCTTAAAGAAAAGAGCATCCCTGCCATTTCGGTTTTTATGGTGTATGTGTATGTGGTAAGGAAGAACATTCACAAACTGTAGGATTTTCTTAAAAACAACTCTGGTATCTTGCTATGAAATCTTGCCAGTGGACCAGTGGACCACAGTGATGCCATTGTGTGCAAGCCTGACAAGCATCACCCATTTGCTATTAGTACTCAGCTATGGTGGGGGTAGGGGGATTGGTGCCTTGGATCGTATGTATTTTTTGCTTTGTATTTTGAAATATTTTTAGATTTAGAGAAGGGTTGTAAAGATAGTACAGAATGTTCCTGTATATCTTCTTCTCTCAATGTCCTCTAATGTTGACATCTTCCATAACCGTGGTAAATTTACCAAAACTAAGATCCTAGCATTAATTAATACAACACTATTAACTGAACTGCAGACTCTAAGTGTATTCTCTCAGCTTTTCCACAAACCTCCTTCTTTTTCTGTTCCAGGGTCCAATCCAGGATTGCTCATTACATTTAAAGAGAGCATAGATATTTTTTTCCTTCACCCAAGGACATCTTTTCGTGGCCATTTTTTGCTTTTGAGAGAGAATGGAAGGGAGAGAGAGAAACATCTATGGGAGAGAGAAGCATTGATTGGTTGCTTTCTGCACACACCCAGACTGGGGATTGCACATACCCAACCTAGGGACTGAACCCACAGGTATGCACCCTGACCTAGAATCGAACCTGAAACCTTTCAGTTATGGGACAACACTCCAACCAACTGAGTCACACTGGTGAGGGCTACAGAGAACACAGTTTTATTTCATTGGGTTTGGTTTTGTTGTTTGTTTGTTTTTGTTTTTTAATAGAAAGAATATAATGCATTCTTGGAAAATTTCTTTTTCTTTTTTTTAATTATATTTTATTGATTATGCTATTACAGTTGTCCCATTTTCCCCCCTTCATTACCCTCCACCCTGCACACCCCTCCCACCCACATTCCCCCCTTTAGTTCATGCCCATGTGTCATAAGTTCTTTAGCTTCTACATTTCCCACACTACTCTTGCCCTCCCCCTGTCTATTTTCTACCTAC
>PVKU01014333.1:0-23698 GCA_004027475.1 Anoura caudifer
GCAGATTTAAATGAGTAAGAGGTGTGTGTGTTGAGAAAGTGAATGAATGAATGAGAAATTATATGCTTTCAAGCTTCCTAGCTCAACATGGAAAAGGTGGGGAGATGCCAGCACTACACAAGGACAGAGCAAATTAAAAACCTTTCTTTGAGTTTTAACTTCTGTAATTAAAATAACACATCTTCCTGTTGGCTAAGTTTAGCTGTGATATTTGATGTTTTAACTATGCAAAAGAAGTTCCAGACATGTGGGTCTTGGGGTGCATCTATAAAGAGTTGATCTGGGAAAGGTGGAAAGTAAACCATTATCTTTTCAGAGGCAAAAATATATAGAATTTCTTTAACTAGATGAGGCACTGAAGACCTCAACTAGGAAAATTAGAATCTGAGAAGCATGCCTCTCCCTTACAGGATAGAAAATCTGAGGCACAGAGCAGCCTGCACACAGGCTCTGCCTGCTGGCCTAAGGAATGAGAGCTCCCACCTTTCTGTCCAAGGGTCAGGCCCTGGGCAAAGCATCAGCACTGAATCAACCATGAAGGTTTTACCAAAATTCACAGTCCATGTGTCACTGAGTTCTTTTCTTTCAGATAAACTAAATTTTTAATAACTTTGCCAAATCATTTTCTTTCTAATGACTTTGTATAAGTAACCATGCTTTTGTTTCTTTAAAAAAAAAAAATCCCACACAACTCTTTTAGAGGTTGAAGAGACACACCTTCCCTTCAGTTATACCCACTCCCTCTCAGATTCTGCCATAAGCTGCCTCCTTTGAGGACAGAGAAGTAAAGCAGAAAGCTCTTGTTCTATCTTTCAAGTCCCACAAAGACATCATGGGAACCAAAGGGTGAGTTAAAGCCATGGAAATAACAGCAGGGATTTAGCCATTCTTGAGAGAATTCAAGGATGTATGTGCAAATTACACAATGGTGAATACTTGGGCTGCCTCATACATTGAAGTTTCACAGCTGTCCAGAAGGAAAGAGGAAAAAAAGGCTACCCAGAGCAAATCCTAGGAACAGGAAAGTCTGACTCTAGCACAGTCAACTTCATGAGGCACTACCAGGCACCCCTTCACACTTTTCTCCTAATACTCAGTACGATTATGTCTTCCCGGGAACCTGCACCTGGAAGAAGGAAAATTCTCCTCTGGATGCACAAGTGTTGGAACATTAAGTCATGTCCTGAATCAGCCAGAGAGCTCTGCAGCCCAGCCAAGGCAAAACCTGAGGCTCTGAACAGCTGACATAGAGCCCTGGGTAAACCTGGCGCTGTGCTGGGCGGCGCCTAAGATGCCCTTTCTGGAAAGTGTGAAACCTCAGAACTTCCCCTTGTGGACAGCCTGCTTGCTATGGAACTCAGCTATGATTTGTAACCATAAGAAGCAAAAGAGGAAGCTCAAACAACACTCACCGTACGATAGCCCAGAACAGTTCCCACAAATGGGAGGGGTGTTGGCCCAGGAATCCCCAGCTTCTTAAAAATTCCATGTGTATGGGTCCCGTACCTTTAAAGTGAAGGAAAAAGCCACGTTATGAGGTTAATGAAACAAGTGCAGAACTGGACCAGTCAAGCTAGGGAATGAACATGTAGGCAATCAATAGTAACAACAACTCCAACAGCAATAACTACATTCACTTGTCACCTCCTTTCCCACTTCCATTCTGAGACACACAGAAGTTAATGATGATTAGAAAAAAGCGGCTGAAGTTTCATGGACCCAATATGAGTGAGTACTTGTTAAGTATTCCCAAATGTGAGTGCCCCTGAGAGGTTCAGGTTGGAATATTTCTAAAAAATTCAGTCAGTTTTTTAGTAAGTTGACTCTTCAGTGACTTTGAGATTCTATTCTATGTACACACACAAAATAAATTCCGCTCCAATGATGAGATTTTGCTTAACTGCACTCACTCAATAGCAGAGAGTTACTGTGAGCCTACTGAGACAGTGTCCTTACAGTTTGCTCAACAACTCTTACACTTTACTTCCCTCTATGCCATGACTCTGTTTTAAGATTTGGCTTTTCTTAAATACTCATATATCACCATAGGAAGGCCTTCTGATAGCTACAGTGATCTTACCACAGAATGAAAACTGTGTTCAAAACTTCCACTGGCCTTGTAGAAATGTGAGTGCCTGTCAGCTACACCCAAGTCTCCATTGTGAGGCAAGTTGATTGACTTGAGCTCTAGAGAAGAGTGATTGACCCATGTGTTTCCTGAATGAAACTGTATAAAGGTACCAATGAGTAAAGATCCATTTCCAGACCATTCTTCCCCTCAAGGTATCTGGTCCTCCAGCTTGCAATGCTCACCTGCTAAGCACAGTGCCAGGCTCACTCATTTTTTCAAGGTGGCCAGTCAGAAATTGGTTCGTTTACTGCTTTTGTGTGTCAGCTATCTTGAAATCCCAGTAAGGCTGCTGCTTCCCATGGTAGGCCTGCCTGCAACTCTTCTTTCCTGTGTCATGTGTGACGATTCGCAACTGGGGTTCTGAATCCTTGCAAGCCTTTCCACTCCAGCGTTACTGGGAGATGGAAGAGTGGAGGACAAGGGGAGGCTGAAGAAAGAGGCTGCTGGCAACCATTTTAAGGGTGAAGTTGCTGGGCCTACAAGATTCACCCCACAGAGGCAAATTAGAAAAGTATGGCTGACAAGGAGGCTCTGTATAACCGTTCGGCATGCCCTACCAGCACCTACCAGCGCTAAAAGGGGGCTTCCAGACTTCTGCACCTTCCTATTTTTTGCAAAAAATATGCTATACAACATAAAATGTGTTTCAGAAAGCTGAATTAAAACTTTGTCTCCTCTTCTTTGGAGGTTTGCCTTTAAGAAAGTATAGGTTTCTAACATTTTTGTGCAACATTAATAATCTTATAATAAGTGATGAAAAAAGTAACATAATGCATAAAAGGACTCATGCTCAAGGACAGCAGAGGCACCTGAGCCAGGCCCACGTTGGTGTGTGGATCCTTCCTCCAGAAACCTGGTGAAGTTGTGTGCATTGACTGTTGAGACCTGGGGTACCCTTGGATAGTCCCACCCCAGTTCTTCCTTTGCCATGACAACCATGGCAAATCATTAAACCCATTTCTGCTTCTGAACTTCATCATGCTCCATGAACTCTCAAGTGAGGCCAAGCACTTGAGTGAATGTGTCAGCAATGTGATCCCCCAAGGGATGTGGTCTGGTGTCTAAACTCATATGCTCCATAGCAAGGCAGAGGATGGGCTGGGTGAATTCCATGGCTTTTTTCCAGCTTCCCCCTTTTTGGTAGAGTAATGCTGCTTTTGGTAAAGCCAGTCATTTCTATTGCATTTACATTGCGTTGCTATAAGAGGGCATGGTCTGTCTACAGCACCTGACTCACAGCTGTACCAGTGTCTCCTAAGGCACCAAATTTGTTTATCCAGTGGTGAAAGCATGTAGTGACAGGCCCACTGCCACACAGACCAGACCACACAGTGTGACTTAGATTGTGTGCCTATCCCCAGGTTCAAGCAGAAGAGATGCCTACCCTGCTGCCCTGTGAGACCAGGGTTTCTGGAAGAAATATCCTTCCACTTCTTCCAGAAGACCTGTCTTACCACCACTGCCTCACAATCTTGCTTACTCACCTGCACTGTGAGATTAAAATAACCAGTTAGGCAGGTATATTTAGGCAGGTATACACAATCTATGTCATGCATATATGTATTTGTACAATGGACTCATATTTCAGATATTATTCTAGTTGGGTGAGGTTACTTACACACCTTTGGAGCCACAAATCCTGGACCAACAGCCACTTTTATTCTACCGAAAGAACATGCTAGAAATAGCCTTATCTCAGTAAAAAACCCTAATATTGAATAGAATGAAATTAAACACTATCAATTAATTCTAAAATGTCATCAGACAGAAAATATGTTGCCATGATACCCAGTATTTGTAACATTTCATTCAAAGAATTAAAATAATATTTATATTTTCAATATTCAAGTCATCATGATTCCTACTCTTAATGAAAGTGAAATTGAGATAGAAGTTGCATAGGATGTGGAGGAATCCTTCCCTACCCACATGTCCAAAATACCTCCTATCCCAACCTGCTCTGTGATGCCAGGAATCCCACTCTTGGAAGGAATTTCTCTGCTAGATGGTTTGGTTTATCCTTTTGTACTGCAACTTACTAGAAAAAAATATTTAAATATGAATTGGCTTGTGGGTTTGTGCCTTTACAGACTATTAGCAGATTTCATGTCAGGAGGAAAATAAATCTCTATAATGATGCCAACCCCCTGCAAAGACTAGAAGATGAAGATGAAATGAAAGAATACAATGTCAAGATTTCTGCAAGTTTCTTCTGCTCTAGTTTCTCATGAAGGGGGAATACTTCAATAGTTCTGCCTATTATAGGTTGATGGAACTGAGTCTTAGGAGGAGAGTGTAAGGGGAGAGACACTAAATAAAGGGAAGAGCTAGTGTGAAGAGAAGGAGGCAGTGTCCAGCCCCCCATTCACCGCCTATGCTCAATCCACTGAGTTACACCAACCAGGGCCCAGAAGCCCATTGTTTTTAATCTGCCTCTGCTGAACTCTGGTTAATTAGTCTAGGTCTGCCCAGACTGGGAGTCATTCAGAAAATCACCCTAGGAATAAATAATGTCACCAAAGCATTTGGGCTACAGAAATTGGGAGGCAGGGGCAGATGGGATATTACTCCTCAAAAGATAAGGGTTAGATCAATAATAACCCGTTTGGTGCTTGTAGCCACCCCCCCCCCATTTAAGCAACTTTCCCTTCATTGACTATTGGATTTTTAAAATAGAGAAGGGAAAGTGGGGCCTGATGAGCTCCCCAAGTCCAAGATTACAGAGAACATGAGCCTGGACAGTTTACTCACAGATAGATGAGCACCAGGCTGGTAGCCAGGAGAACCCAGGTTTCTGTGGAAAAGCTTGGGATCAGGTCCATAGCCACACTTTCCTCCCGAGATTCTCTCCTCTGAATTTTCCTTGCAGCAGCAAGGAAAGTGTGCTCTTCTCAGCAGGCCTGTGTGTGAGGAATTTCCCTTCCCACCCAGTGGATATTCAGTGAGGCTGGATGTTTATACAGTGGCAGAGGGGGTGGGGCCAGAGCCGCAGCCAGTAGAAAGGTTATCTGTGCTCAAACTGCAGGTGACCTCACCTTAACATTTGGCAAAGCATCGTGGACACTCCCACTTTGACCACCCTTGGGTTCATATTCTGTGAGTAATCAATGAACAACTCACTCTATTTTATCAGCATGCTCAAAGGTTACAGAAACTCAGGTGAAGCACTGGCCTTAAATCTCTAACCTGCCCTTGACTCCATGGGTGCCTGCAGTAAAAAATACTTGAAATCCTTCAAACAAGCTAAGTCTCAAGATCTTTACCCATACAGTTTCCTCTACCAAGAAATGTCTCTGTGCCCTAGAAGACTCCTACTTATCCTTCAGAACTCAACTCAGACAGAGCCCCTTCTTTTGGAGTCTTTCCTAATGAACCTCCTTGAACAGACATCACAGCTTCTTCCTCTGGGCAACTTAAAAATTTTTTTAAATTAATTATTGAGGAAGATGGAGGCAAGGTAGGTGGGAGCAGGGCCCACTTCCCACTGCACACAGGTGAAACACCTAGCCGATCTATTGAGGACCAATAGCAAACAGCCAACAGTACCCCAGCATATATGAAGATAGGAGACCAAAAATTGTAGAGGACATTGAAAAACTAGATGGTAAGGAGACTGCTTCAGGACAAGAAGGTCCCTGAGACCAGCGCAGGGACCAGGGCAGCTGCAGCCCCAGGCCCAGCACCCACGGGGTCTGCCACAGTGTTCTTGGGAGAGAGCTGGGTTGACAGCTCCCTCCCCGGCCAACCAAGGTTTGAGCAGCACTGGGAGAGACCTGGTTGCTTGAAGTCACAGAGAGGGGAATAAGGACTAAGTGGCAAACACACAGGGGCTGTGAGAACTCACTGAGTCTGTGGACACTGGCTGGGGAGAGTTGAGAGTTGGGCCGTGATGGGCCCTGAACTGGATAGTCCCTGGGCTGGCTGGAGAATTGGGCTGTGTGAGAGGCCAGGCCTCTGTATGAAGTGGCAGGCTTGAGCAGGAGGAATGTCTCAAAAAGAAAAAGTGAAAAAAGAGGCACTTGGAGGCTGTTTAGGGAATTCACCTGCAGCAGCCACTCTGGCTTCCTCCCCACCCAGCCTCCAGGGCTCCTGAGGTTTTGCAGAAGGCCCTGCTTGCACTCCCATTGCCCTGGGAAGAGTGCAAGCCTGAGGGAACAGGTCCGCCAGGCCAACCGCGCACGCCTGCAACCTGGAGAGAGTGCACTCTGTGGAAGGCCCTGACCCCACACCGGAAGCCCCGGGGAGAGTTTGCAACTGAACCTATGGGACCAGAGGCTGCTGGGGAACTGGGCTGGAGCCTGACTGACTGCTGATTAGGAAGGGAGGAAAGCAAAATCAATCACCCCTCAGCCTGCTGTGGCCAGGAAGAACAGCAAAACTGGCTTGGCCAGTTTGAAGCCAGCAGGCTTTCTTTTTTTTTTTTTTTTAAGTAATTCTTTATCTTTCTAAATTTTTTAAATCTTTTAACTCTTTCTTCCTCTCTTTCCTTCTTTCTTGTTTTATTCCTTCTTCTCTTATTTCCCTTTTTATCTTTCTTCCTTCCTTCTTCTTCTTCTTCTTTTTTTTGTAATTCCCACAAGTGAGACAAAAAACCCGGAACTGTCAAAAGACCAGAGCTGGACCCAAGGGAGGAAATCCCAACAGCTGAGACAGTGAGACAAATTTCAGTTTGCTACTACAGAGAACTTACAAGTTATTGCATATTTGTATTATTATTTTTCATTATTCTTTTTTTGTGTGTGTGATTTTATTTTATTTTTTAAATTTTATTTTAATTGTTGTTCCTGTACAGTTTTCTTTTACACCCATCCCAGACCACTGCCCCAGCCCTCCCCACCTCCTTCCCATTTCCACCCCCCCCCCAGTTTTTGTCCATGTGTCCTTTATACTTGTTGCTCTAAACCCTTCATTATTTTTACATCTTTTATTTTATTAGTATTTTTGTATTCCTCTTCTTTCTGATTAGTCTTCTTCACTTGGCTGGTTAAATTGTATTATTTGACTGGTTTCCCTTGGTTCTCTCTTTCGCAATGTATTGTTAATTTACTGTCTTTCACTTCACTTGTGTTCCATTAGCACACTATTCTAGGTCCTATACTTCCCATTCTGGTTATCCAGATCACATAGATTCTGTCATATGATTGTTGCTCCATTATTATTGTAAATAATAGCTGTTCCATACAATTGTAAATAGCACCCCACCCAGATCTTAGCCCACTTCACGGTTTCCTGAACTCTATTACTATTGTGATTAACTCTATTTTCTCACACACTACACCTATTTTCTATCCTTTACTCTCACTTTACCTCATAATCTGACCTCCCACAAACTCACTGCTTTCTAGATCCAACTCACAATCCTTCCCCCCCAACAAGAATCTTATCTTCTTTCCACCCTTTCTAAAAAGTGGCTAGCTGGGTGAAATATCATGGTTAACACTACACATAGCCAAAGGATCTCCTATCTCTTCTCTACGGGCTGGTACTGTAAATATCATAGAATACACTCTTGCTGTGTTAAACCATTATGCCTTCCCCCTCTAACTGACCACAAAAAAAGAGTAGGTGGAAGCTGTGAACACCAGGATACCTGTTGGAAGAGGAAACCCACCAACAAAGGAACCATCAACAGATAACAACAGAAGAAGGTGAAGGAGGGAGTGAAAGCTACACTAACTCAATCCAAGACCTATCTGGAAATGCAACTAAATAGTGGAGAAATTACCCAGAACAAACAACTGAACAAGAGCAAGAGAGAATCCGCAAAACCTTGTATACAAGGAAGAACCAGCTTCAACACAAACTGCCCTCATCAGCAAGAGGTGGTGAATGGAGTGACCCTCAGTTAACCAGCTGGTGGGAAGGACCCACCAAAGAAAGACCCAACAACAATCAAAACCCAAAGACATACACAGAGCCAATGTAAATGACAGCCCAAGACCAGTGAACTTGGGAGATCAAGGAGACAGCACCACCGAATCTCACAGGTATTCTACCATAGAAGTTCACACCATAAACTCAGGGAGTCAAAACAGATCAATTTAAGAAGCAGAGGCTAACAAGAGGAGTCTCACAAACAATGGGAAGACAAAGAAACAATCTCCAAATGAAAGGAAAGGAGGAAGTCTCAGAAAGAATTCTAAATGAAATAAAAGCAAGTCAACTATCAGATATTGAGTTCAAAGCAATGGTTATCAGGAAGCTGAATGAGCTCACAGAGAATTACCAGAAACTACAGGGAAACTACAATGAACTCACTGCAAACTATATCAACATGAAAAAGGAAATAGAAACTATCGACAAGGGCCAAGAGGAAATGAAGAATACAATTTCTGAACTAAAGAACACAGTAGAAGGAATTAAAAGCAGGCTTGATGAAGCAGAGGCTCGGACAAGTGAGCTGGAAGGCAAGATAGAAAAAAATACCCAAAATGAGCAAGATAAGGAAAAGAGGCTCAGAAAGAATGAAGAGGGATTAAGGGAAATGCAGGACAACATGAAACATAATAATATCCATATAATAGGGATAACAGAAGGAGTAGAAGAAGAGCAAGAGATAAAAAAGACTGTATGAAAGAGTAATGATGGAAAACTTCCCTAATTTGATGAGCGAAAAAGTCACACAAATTCAGGAAACACAGACAGTCCCAATCAGGAGGAACCCAAAGAGGCACACTTCAAGACACATCATAATTCAAATGGCAAAATTCCAAGGTAAAGAGAGAATCTTAAAGGCAGCAAGGGAAAGACCAGAAGTAACATACAAGGGAGCCCCAATAAGACTAGCAGCTGACTTCTCAATGAAAACACTAAAAGCCAGAAGGGAATGGCAAGAAATACCAAATAATGAAAACCAGAGGCCTGCAACTAAGACTACATTATCCAGCAAGGCTCTCAATTAAAATGGAAGGCCAAATAAGAAGCTTCCTGGACAAAAGAAGCCTCAAAGAATATACCTCCTCCAAACCAGCTCTGCAGGAGATGCTAAAGGGTTTGCTTTAAGAACAGGAAGAAAAACAGTGAAAGAGAGAGTAACACAGGTATGAAAAATGGCAATGACTAAGTACCTATCAATAATAACCTTAAATGTAAATGGATTAAATGCCCCAATCAAAAGACACAGAATAGCAGAATGGATAAGAAAACATGATCCACACATATTCTGCCTACAGGAGATCCACCTCAGAACAAAAGACCTGCACAGACTGAAAGTGAAGGACTAGAAACAAATATTCCAAGCAAATGGACAGGGGAAAAAGCCAGGGTAGCAATACTCGTATTGGACAAAATAGACTTCAAAAAAAAAGAACCATAAAAAGAGACCCAGAAGGTCCCTTCATAATACTCAAAGGAAGAATCCATCAAGAAGAAATAAACATAGTAAATTTGTATGCACCCAACATAAAAGCACCCATATACATGAAGAAAATCTTGGAGGACTTCGAGAAAGATATTGACAGCAACACAATTATAGTAAGGGATTTCAAGATCCCACAGTCAAAAATGGACAGATCTTCCAAACAAAATATCAACAAAGATATTGTGGCAATGAACAATGCCCTAGATGGAATGGACTTAACTGATTTATATAGAGAGCCCTTCATCCCAAAGAAGCTAAATACATTCTTTTCAAATGTACATGGAACATTTTCAAAGATAGACCACATGCTAGGACACAAAACAAGCCTCAACAAATTCAAGAAAACTGAAATCATATCAAGCATTTTCTCCAACCACAAGGGACTGAAACTAGAAAACAACCTCAAGGAAAAAACCCAAAACACTCAAAATCATGGAGATTGAATAGTATGCTATTAAACAGTGAATGGGTCAAGAATGAGATTAGGGAGGAAATCAAAAAGTTTCTGGAAACAAATGAAAATGAACTGACAATAGCCCAAAACTTATGGGACATAGTGAAGGCAGTCCTGAGAGGGAAGTTCATAGCAATACAGGCCTACCTAAAAAAGATAGAAACATTTCAAACAAACAACCTAACCCTACACCTACAAGAACTTGAGGAACAACAACAAAGACAGCCTAAAGCAAGTAGAAGGAAGGAAATAACCAAATCAGAGCAGAATTAAATGACATAAAGACTAAAAGCACAATTCTAAGGATCAATTAATCCAGGAGCTGGTTCTTTGTAAAGATAAACAAAATCCACAAGCCTCTAAGCAGACTCATCAAGAAAAAAAGAGAGAGGACCCAAATAAACACAATCAGAAATGAAAGAGGAGACATTACAACTGATACCACAGAAATACAAAGGATTGTACAAAATTACTACAAAGAACTGTATGCCAAGAAATCTGAACACCAAAGTGAAATGGACAAATTTCTAGAAAAATATAATCTACCAAAACTCAATAAAGAAGGAGCAGAAAGCCTGAACAGACCAACACCACCCAATGAAATTGAAACAGAAATTAAAAAGGTTCCTACACACAAAAGCCCCAGACCAGATGGTTTCACAGGAGAATTCTACAAAGCATTTAAGGGAGAGCTAACCCCCATCCTGCACAGATTATTTCAAAAAAATAAAAAGATGGAAGACTCCCAAACTCTTTTTATGAAGCCAACATCATCCTAATCCCAAAACCAGATAAAGACATAACAAAGAAAGAATACTTCAGGCCAATATTACTGATGAACATAGATGCTAAAATCCTCAACAAAATATTGGCCAACCGCATCCAGCAGTACATTAAAAAGATCATACACCATGATCAAGTGGGATTCATCCTGGGGATGTATTGTATGGTACAATATTAGCAAATCAGTAAATATAATATACCACATAAACAAAATGAAAGACAAGAATCACATGATCATATCAATGATACGGAAAAAGCATTTGATAAGGTACAGCACCCATTTATTATAAAAATACTCAGCAAAGTGGGAATAGAGGGAGCATTTCTCAACATAATAAAGGCCATATTTGAGAGACCTACAGCCAACACCATACTCAATGGACAAAAACTTAGAGTTTTCCCACTAAGATCAGGAACAAGACAAGGATTCCCACTTTCATCACTCCTATTCAACATAATACTGGAAGTCCCAACCACAGCAATCAGACAAGAAAAAGAAATAAAAGACATCCAAATTGGAAAGGAAGAAACAAAACTGTCACTGTTTGCAGATGACATGATAGTGTGCATAGAAAATCTATAGACTCCACCAAAAAACTACTGGACCTAATAAATGAATTTGGCAAAACAGCTGGTTACAAAGTCAATACTCAGATATCAAAGGCATTTTTATATACAACAACAATGAAACATCAGAAACAGAAATCAGGAAAAAATCCCATTTGATACAGCAACAAGAAAAATAAAGTACCTAGGAATAAACCTAACCAAGGAGGTAAAAGACCTGTACTCAGAAAACTACACAACACTGAAGAAAGAAATTAGGGAAGACACAAACAAATGGAAGCATGTACCATACTCATGGATTAGAAGAATTAACATCATCAAAATGGCCATACTACCCAAAGAGATTCACAGATTCAATGCAATACCTATTAAAGTACCAATGGCAGATTTCACAGATATAGAACAAACATTTCAGAAATTTATATGGAACCACAAATGACCTTGAATAGCTGCAACAATTTTGAGAAAGAAGAACAAAGCAGGAGGGATCACAATACCTGATACCAAACTGTATTGCAAGGCCACTGTAATCAAAATAGCCTGGTAATGGCATAAAAACAGGTACATAGACCAATGGAACAGAACAGAGAGCCCATAAATAAAACCAAGTCTCTACAGTGAATTAATATTTGACAAAGGGAGAAGCAGCATAAAATGGAGCAAAAATAGCCTCTTCAACAAATGGTGTTGGGAGAGCTGGACAGCTACATGCAAAAAAAAAAAAAAAAAAAAAAAAAAAAAAAAAAAAAAAAAAAAAAAAAAAAAAAAAAAAAAAAAAAAAAAAAAAAAAAAAAAAAAAAAAAAAAAAAAAAAAGGAGACTCGATCACCAACTTATACCATACACAAAAATAAATTCAAGGTGGATCAAAGACTTAAATATAAGTCATAACACCATAAAAGTCCTAGAGCAAAACATTGGCAGGAAAATCTCAGACATTCCATGCAGCAACATCTTCACGGATATGTGCCCTAAAGCAAGGGACATAAAGGAAAGAATAAACAAATGGGACCTCATCAAATTAAAAAGCTTCTGCCTGGCTAAAGGAAATAGCATTAAAATGAAAAGAGAGCCAACCATATGGGAAAACATATTTGCCAATGACACCTCAGACAAGGGCTTGATCCCCAAAATATATAAAGAACTCACACTACTCCACTCAAGAAAGACAAAAAACTCAATTAAAAAATGGGCAAAAGATTGAGCAGACACTTCTCCAAGGAGGGCATACAGAGGGCCTAGAGACACGTGAAAAGATGCTCACTGTCACCAGCCATCAGAGAGATGCAAATTAAAACCAAATGAGATACCACCTCACACAGGTCAGAATGGCCAATATAAGCAAATCAACAAACAAGAGTTGGAGAGGATGTGGAGATAAGGGAACCCTAGTGCACTGTTGGTGGGAATGCAGACTGGTACAGCCATTGTGGAAAACAGTATGGAATTTCCTTAGAAAACTAAAAATGGAACTGCCTTTGGCCCAGCAATTCCACTGCTGGGATTGTATCCTAAGAGCCCTGAAACACCAATCCAAAAGAACATCTGCACCCCAATGTTCATAGCAGCACAGTTTACAATAGCCAAGTGCTGGAAGCAACCTGAGTGCCCATCAGCAAATGAGTGGATCAAAAAACTATGGTACATTTGCACAATGGAATTCTATGCAACACAGAGAAAAAAAGAGCTCCTACCCTTTGCGAAAGCATGGATGGAACTAGAGAGTTTTACGCTAAGTGAAATAAGCTAGGTGGTGAGGGAAAAATACCATATGATCTCACCTTTAACTGGAACATAATCAACAAAAGAAAAAAGCAAACAAAATATAACCAGAGTCATTGAAATTAAGAATAATCTAACAATAGCCAGAGGGGAGGGGGGAGGGGACTATGGGGAGAACGGTTTTCAGGATCAGTAGTTCCTGATGAGGAACTACTGTGAAGGACACATGGACAAAACCAAAGGGGAGGGTGGAAGCAAGGGAGGGAGGTGGGTTTGGAGGGAGTGGGGGAAAGGGTGGGGAGAAAATACAGACAACTGTAATTGAACAACAGTAAAATAATTTAAATTCTAAAAATTTTAATTAAATTTATCGGGGTGACATTTGTTAATAGGATCATATAGTTTTCTTTTTAAAAAGATTTTATTTTTTTATTTTTAGAGAGAGGGGAAGGGAGGGAGAAAGAGAGGGAGAGAAACATCAATGTGTGGTTGCCTCTCTCGTGCCCTCCAGTGGGGACCTGGCTAGAAATCCAGGCATGTGCCCTGACTGGGAATTAAACTGGTGACCCTTTGGTTTGCAGGCTGGTGCTCAGTCCACTGAGTCACACCAGCCAGGACATGGATTATATAGTTTTCAAGTGTACATTTCTATGATACTAGATCTGTACATTGTGCTGTGTGCCCACCACCTAAAGTCAAACCATCTTCTGTCACCACTGGGCAACTTTCATTCTCTGCAAGCAATTTTATTATTATCCTTATAACCTACCCCACCATTCTTTTAATATTGTTTCTGTAAATGCTGACCTGTAAATTTACATGTAGCTACAGATAAACAGCTGTTTGCTTAAAGGATTCTAGGAGGAAGAGAAGCAGATTCCAGCCTTCAGGAATTTTGGTTCCAGGAAATGTACTCATCTTCAACCACAAAACCAGGATGACCAAAACTGGACCATCACATGACTGGCTCTAAGATGGTAATTGAGCAGACTGTGCTGACTCACACACAGCACCCTGGACCTCCCTTTGGTTTCCTTTGTTCTACTTTCCCCTTCCTTGCTCATAAAAACCCTTGCCTGCACTGAGATGTTAAGATGGTCTTTATGACATTAGTCCATAGTCTTTTCAGGCTTCTGGCTCTTGAATAAATCAACTTTCCTAGGCTCTCAATTACTGGCATCAGGTGGCTGGCATCTGAATCTGGATTCAGTATCATCTCTACCATCCAGCACCACTATTGGTCTCTACACCAAGTTCCCTTACCAGATAAGAGCTTCTCAAAGGCATAGCCTGGGTATTAGTCACCATTATGTCCCTAGTACCTAGCAGAACACTCTATGCATAGTGGGCACTGAGAAAGATTGGTGGAGTTGAGTTGCTAGAAGTGATATTGCTGGGTCCCCTCTATGTTCCTTCCCTGTGGCTCTTTGGTGACCACTCTATCTTTCTGGATTATTAATTTAACAAGAGGGTCTGACTGTGCCTTGGTCATCATTGGTGCACATTCAGGCTAATCAATTAGGATTTTGTTGACAAGGGGTCCCTGAAGGTGAGGCAGGACATAGACAAATTTGTGATGGCTACACTAAGCTTATCAATTCATCCTGCTTCCTATTCCACCCCTCAGAGTGTCCTGCAGTAGGCAAGCAGTTAGACAGATTCATGACCAAAGAATGGATCCCTCTCTCTGGAAAGACTGCAAGTCCAAGAACAATGGATGTGAAGAGGAGAACAGCAGCCCAGAGGGCAAAGTGAACCCCAAACACCTTAGCCACCACTAACATGGCAAATGCCACTTTGGGCAACACACATAGCCTACAGGACTCCAGAAACATGACATGAGCTTCATTTTTCTGGGGCAAAAGGAGTTAGAGAAGATGGCTTCCTTGTTTTTTGACCAGTGGAGGATTTCCTAATGGGCTGTGAGGAGCTGGTAGGAGGAGGGCTGTAACAGCAGTCAGTGTCACCTGTGACATTTCTGCCACATTCCCGATAGGAGAGATCCCGGTACTGAAGGTCTGGAAATTCCACCAGTTCATTATCATCACTCAGACCCATGTTGTGTGTCTCCTTGGTATGCATAACCATGGATTATACAAAAAATGAAACCTTGACTATTCTTAAAACTCAAAGAAACAGGAGTCATTTAAGCTGTGTTTATGCACTTCCTTCTCTCTTTATCTTTCACATGTCAGTCCTTCTGCAGAAGGTGATATTCACTTATTGCCAATTCTTTAGGTCCTTCTGGCCAGAAATTCTCCAGTGTTGCATAAAACTGGACTCAGTAGGTGGATGACTCATTGGTAGACTGCATAAAGCCCCAAGTATCTCACCCAATTCCTTTTATTTACTAGGAAGTTTGTCATGCAGCCTGAAATTTCTACCATCAAAGTTTGTCATCTTTGCATTCAGGTTTCTCCAGGAGGCATCTGTTAAATTCTATAGCTGTTACTGGGAAGTGTAATGCATGAATACATTTATTCATCTGTGAATTGATTCAAGGCCAAGTGAGTAAATGTTATGTGTAGTTATCTCACCAGTCTGTGTGCTACAGGCCATGCAGTCCCCATCTTCAGGAGAAGCCTCTTAGTAGAAGGGGAGAGACACATAACTGCCCAGGTGAATCTCTGGAAGATCTGAGGTAATAGAGGCCTACAGAGGAAAGAAGGGGTTGTAAGCTTCAGTACCAACAAAGGACAGGCATGAGAAGTTAGAAGGTGGTTCACAGGAAAAGTCACATAGAAAGTCCCAGAAATTCCAATTGGTCTGCCCTCTTTTGCTGCCCACCCCTTGGCAATGTTAAACAGGGTCATGGTAGTATATCTCCAGTTTATAGATGCAAAATCTGAGGCTCAGCAACTGCAAGTGGCTTTGTAAAAGCTATGGATCACAACATCATATTAGAAATAAGTTAAAATTAATGGAAACTGAAAAGTCTTCTGCTGCTCCTAACTGCCAATATTCAAATTTTGCTGTTCCCCAATAAGGGTCACTATGGGAAATAGTGAGACTCAAGGCTGCATTGGCAATTGGTTAAAATTCTGGTTCTCCATGGAGACCCCCATGGGTTTTCCAGAAGAAAGGACTCCAGCAACATCCCCATGGGTTTTCTAGAAGAAAGGACTCCAACCCATCATAGCAGGAACAAAGACAGATGCTAGCCATGACTACTAACAGTAGTGTTGGTGAGGATCTCCCCTCTATGTTCCAAACCAGAAAGGTACACAGAGTACATCCAAAGAAGGCAGAAGTAGGATTCATCTGATAACTATTGACAACACAATTCACTCACATAAACACAAAGCCTTTATTATTCTTTTTGGAAACAAAACTTCTGTGGAAACTAATGTTTTATTCTTCCTCTAAGTTACACTTAAGTGCCTTTGTTTCATAACTAAGCCTAATATGACCACTCCTTGGCCCTATCCACCTTAGGGACTGCCCCAGCAGGTTGGAATATACACCAACAGCTATAGGCTAGTCATTCCTTAGGACCAAAATGTACCCAGAACCTTGTCCTAAAAAATGCAAAAGGCCTTGCTCCTCAAGGGAAAATAATAAAAGGCATGATCTTTGTGCCCCTTCATCCTGCAGAAGGAAAAATTTAATAAGAGAAAACTTACATACTAAGAGTTGTGTTGACCCTTAACTGGAACATAATCAACAAAAGAAAAAAGCAAATGAAATATAACCAGAGACATTGAAATTAAGAACAATCTAACAATAACCAGAGGGGAGGGGGCAGGGGACAATGGGGGGGAAGGGTTTTCAGGAACTACTATAAAGGACACATGGACAAAATGAAGGCAGAGTGTAGAAACAAGGGAGGGAGGTGGGTTTGGCTCAGGTGGGGGGAAAATGCAGACAATGGTAATTGAACAACAATAAAATAATTTTAAAATAAAAATTAAAAAAAGAGTTGTGTTGAAGTGTGAAAAATACACTGTGTGTTAGAAGAACAGCCTCACAACACATGTCTCTCATCTATTCATTCGTGTTTGTACGTACTCATCACCTACTTTCAGATCTCTGCCCTAAATGCTTAGGACACAAATATGACTAAGACCCAGACACTATTCAGGTTGATGTAGAGACAAATTAACAGATAATTACAGTACAGCCAAGTTAAAGTAATTATACAAGCATGAGAAACATAATGTCCTCATTGACAGAGAATGGCTTATCTGCCTTCTTAGTCTCCTTAGCAAATGGTCAAAGTTGAATCTCAAATAACATTCAAAGAAGGATTAGGCTCAGATGTCAGTATAATAAGACAGGTAGTCAGGTGCTCAGTGTTGCAAGGAGTACCATTAGTCTGATACTACTGTTCTTTTATAACGTTAGCTGAAGTGGCACCTCTCCTGGGAAGCCCATCCTGACATCTACTCACTGGGAGACTTGCTCACAGTATGAGAAGGCAGCATTATTTTGAAACGATTTGTGCATTAGCTTCAAATTTCACAGGTCAGAATCTTGAATGTGCAAAAAATGAAAGGAAGATTATGTGTCTAACTCAGCTCTCAAACTTCCATACTTCTCAGTAGGGTAAAATTTGATCTTGCCAATTCACAATTTAGATACCAGTTGGTGGCTGGGCCTATGGTTGGTGGAGAAGTTGATTAGGTCCAGTTGATGTTAATTAGGTTCTATGCCTGTTGTGTTCAGTCCACATGCCAATACTGAATATAAAAGTCAGGATCCTTGCCCTCATGAAGGGAAACTGGGTAGACACTAACAATTAACCACACAAATAAATATTGAATTACAAATCTAGACACATGCTATGAAGTCATAGTATTTGGCATGGTAGACCTTCCATTCTTTCCTTAAACTACCTTCTCCTTTGAAAGGTATGAAGGCAACAGAACCAACAGGACTTGATGCATTGAAAGTGTGTGACTTTGGACATGTCTGCACTTGCTTCCTTGTCTGCTGTAAGGGAAATGAACCAGAATTGACCTAAAAGGCCCTTATCCCAAGCACAAGCCCTCTTCACTTCCTGCTTCTCTCAGGTTCTGTGTCCCTCTAGGATTTTTTAAGCCCTCCCTCCTCTTCTCTTATTCTCCTCCCCGTCATTTAGTGTTCCTAAGTCTCCTAGCTCAGTGAGGAACCAAGAGTACCTGAGGACAAGTTGGAGAGTAAAGATGAAACAGGATACACCTGGGAAAACACAAATGCCCTTTTAAGTCCTCACCTGTTAATTCTAGATTGTTTCACAACTGGGACTGCAGGAAAAGGGACACCCCCACACATGCACACATCATGCACACACACATACAGATAGCAAGACCTAATCTTAGAAAATAATGGCTAATATCTATTATTCTCAGTACTTGGCTGCATTAACTAATTCAATCCACCCCCAAATCCTATGACACAGGTATTATTATAATCTCTATTTTATAGATATGACAACTGTGGGAAGAAAGTTTAAGTGACCATGCAGGTCTCATCACTAATTACTAGCAGAACTGAGATTCAAATTTTAGAGTCCAAGGTCTTAACTTTAACCAGGCTCAGATTTGCCCAGGAATTAATGGGACAACTAGCACTAGAGCCCAGGCATTCTGAGAGGATTGTGACCAGCACTCTAACCCAACAGAGACAAGGTGAGGCACCCTAGCAAGCCCATCAAGAAGAGCAGAAATGAGGCAGGAGTATGTCTTTTTGATCCACACACATTGCACCATGTAGAAAGTCCCCTTTGCCCCACACTAGAAGCATTTCCATAGACTTTACAGCAAAGGAAAGAGAAGGAAGAGGACTCCTCATGGCTACTTACTTTCTGCTACATCCCGGTGTGTCTCTTTCATCATTTACAAACCACTAACATCTTTACCACAATGTACAGTTTAAGAAGTTCTTTTATGTCTCTTTTAAATGACCCTCATGACAACCCTGTGAGGTGAGCAGTGTTGGAATTATTTTAATTCCCACTTTACAAAGGTGGAAACAAAAGCTCAGTATGAAGCAGAGTATTTTCCAAGAAATTAAACCATGAATCCTGGGCATGGAGTCAGAACTGATGATTATGAATTGTGTCATCAGCATGCTTGCTTTGATTCCAAGGGGCCTCCTAAAATAACTTGGCAGGTTGTTAGCTTCACATAGGATAAACCTTTCCTTCCATACTTCCACTTTAGTTGAAAAACACTATAAACCTGGTTGTGACTCAAAAATGACATGCACATCCTTGTATCCATTACTAAATTGTGTATTCACTGAACTCATGGTGTCAGTAGAAAGGGGATGTTGCAATGAGTTCTGACATAATGCAATCAATAATTTAGGTTTCCAAGAAAGCAGAAAATAGAAGATGATGAAACCAGTGAGTAAAAGAGGAACCAGAGAATGGTGGGCAACTTGCGGAAGACCACTTGAAAGGCAATTAAAACAATAGGAATGGTATGATGAAGCAAAAGATAAGTGTCTCAGGATATATTTCAAAAGAGGGACAGAGCCTTCACTGTCTAACCTAATTGTTGATGCAATCTCCTAATGAGTTTTGTCTCTCCATAGCTGGCCTCATCCAGAAAATCCTCTACTAGACACCAGAAATAGCCCGGTAAAACAAGGATCATGTAACATTACTCTGTTTCTCAAATCCCTCCGACAACTCCCATTATCCACAGGATGAAATTGCTACACCTCAGGGTACCAACACAAGGCATTTGTCATATGGCCATGGCTGCTTCTTCAGTCTTCTCTCAGACCACTGTTCATGTGTACACAATGTTTCCAGAAAATAGTGAGGTTTGCCATTCCCCAAGTTCTCCAAATGAGACATGTTTGTATTTCTTTGTGGTCATACAGACTGTTCTTTCTCCCTGAAAGAGCCTAAGACACTTTCCATTGATAGAACTCCTAGCCACCCTCCAGGAGTCAACCAGGGCATCATTCCTCTGCCCCAGCAGGTAGGTGGTGGGGATCATCCCACATCTGCACACTTACAGTTCCTACAGCGCAATGAGTAGTGCCTCTTAGCCCAGGATGCTGTGGAGAGCAGGATCAATAAAACAGCATGGCCTGGTCAAGTTAGGATAAAGTTTATAAAACAAAATGGCATCACTCATGTCAACCAAGAAAACTGCAAGTCAGCCATGACACTTTGGTTCAAGAAGGAAACTAAGTCACACCAGACATATCAGGCAAGGGGGCACACCTAAGATATCTGCACACATGACCAGAACAGCCATATCTGCAGAGCAGGACCACCCACAGGTGGGCTCCTAGGGAAATTCTCCACTAACCATCAGGGGTGCCAAGACACTTATCAAGAGACCCACAGAGGTGGAGTACACTACCCTCAAGGGCATAACTGAGACAGGCATCAGAGCCACCACCAAGACAGCAACTCTCCACACATCAAGGTCCTGCTCCACACCATGCTGATTTCCTGACTGTCATGCCGCTAGAGGCTCTGCCCTGCTGGACCAAGAACTTCATTTGCCCTGCTGCTGACTGGGCTCTGGAGATTCTGCCTTGTAAGATGCTGACCGCTCTGTTGCCTACTGTGCTATCTCCCAGACATGTAGACCAAGACTCTGGGACTTGGGTTCATTATCCCCCAATTCCCATGTATGATGTTACTACTGATTGTTACTGAGTGATTATTATTGTTATTAGGTTAGTATTATTAGGTTAGTATGGATTTGAACTGAATCTGCATTAATAAAAGCTGAGTGAACCTGCATTAATAAAAGCCAAGTGAATAGCATAGTCACTTGTGTTAACTCCTTATTATTTCTTGGTGTCTGTGTCACCTGGAGGACTGGTGGTCATACAGGCGTCCTAGTACTTTTGGTTTTTAAGGTGTGGATCAGATGACCCAAGAAGGACTGAAGGCTGGCCTATAGGAAAGACTGTATTGTGAAATACACACTCATGACAAATGTTCATTACAATCCATGTACATGAGAGCTTTAAGAAATATGGACACCTGGGCCCACCAAAGTATCTCAATTTTGTTTTTCCAGAGAAAGGGTCAGTATTAAAAAATGAGACAGCACCAAAATAAAAAGTTTCTCCTCTAAGCCAAGCTAATGTGCACCCAGGGCTGAGAATTGGTAATGGAGATATGATACACCTTGCATGAGTTTTCTCCTTCAGAGCAAGAACATTGTCTCCTTGATTCCAAATCTCTGACCCAGCACACTGTCTGGCACATCACAGACACTTAATAAATGTTTTCTGAAAGAATAGAAGGCTGTATGAATCAATCAATGAAGGTTAGTGACAGCCAGGAGGATAAAAGAGGGTAACCTGGAATCCCAAAGAAGAAACAGTAGCAAGAGAGATAGTGAGTATCTCCTAAGCTGGTAACTACCTAGTAAGCTACTAATCAGGGAGATAAATTTAGAAAATGGTCAATAAACCAAGAAGGATCTGACTGATGACCTCACACAGCCATCCACGTCAGGTAAAACAGCGCAAATACCCTTTAGGGAAGTGGGTTATTTAAGGGGGTGTTCGTTCCAGGGGTGGGAAAACCAAGCAGTTTCCCATGTCAAATAAACATGTCATCATTGTGACCTGAGAGTCTCTGGAGGCCGCTGTGGGCACTGCTCCCCAGAACCAGACCCAGAACATGGAGAGAAGGTGCACGGCAGGGCTGGTTCCAATCCTGGCCACTCATTAGGAGGCAACTGATGAGTCTAGATGTCATGAGTCTATTTTCAGGAATATTGATATTTTTAATTCTATCATACCAACTATGAAATATACTACTAAGGAAAAAATTGTGATACATCACTTGGAATCTAAAATGATATTTTCCAGTCTGCATGTCTATAAGAAAAAAGGCATGATTGGCTATTTCTCAGTTTTGCAGTGAATGCTTACTTGCTGCTTGTGCATTCACTTTGTCAAATGCAAGAACCTTCTGGCAGTTACTGACTAGTACACATTGGTAATTTTTTTAAATTTGTGTATTGAAGACCTAAACTCAAGAAAATAATACTTGTTGCTAAGATTGTGAAAAACATTTCTTAAAATATTAGAAGCGGGGGACTTCCGGCCAAGATGGAGGCATAGGCAGACACACTGTGCTTCCTCTCACAACCAAAATTAAGGACAACAAAGATTTAGAAACAAGAAAACAACCAGAACTCAGAAAATTGAACTGTTTGGAAGTCCAACAACGATTAATCCAGACAAGTAAGAGGGGCAGAGTTGTGGCAGAAAAAAGTAGAGGTGCGGACCAGGCACACAGGCAGCAGCGACTGGCAGATCCCAGCTGCACATGCAGCGACTAGCAGACCCTGGGCACAGGGTGGCAACTGTGCAGACCCAGTGAGGCCGCACAAGGCAGCTGGCTGACCGGGTGGTCCCACATTCACGCGCAGATAATCCAGGCAAAGGGGAAGTGGTGGAAGGGACTGGAATCTGAGAGTGAGCAGAGCAAGTGCCATTGTCTCCTCTCAGACCCCGCCCCCACATACAGCGTCACTACCCAGTGACTGGGCTGTCCCGCCCTGGGGAACACCTAAGGCTCCACCCCTCACCACCCCTCACTATGTAACAGCCGCAACTAGACAAAACAAACAAACAAACAAACAAACAAAAACCAGAAATAAAAATGGCTCAAACCAGAGAACAAATCAAAGCCCCAGAGCCAATTTATCTAAGCGACAAAGAGATTGCCAACCTATCAGATGCACAATTCAAAGCCCTGGTGATCAGGATGCTCACAGAATTGGTTGATTTTGCTCACAAATTAGATGAAAAAATGAAGGCTACAATAAGTGAAATGAAGAAAAATGCACAGGGAACCAACAGAGATGGGAGGAAAACTGAGATTCAAATCAATGGAGTGGACCAGAAGGAAGAAAGAAACAATCAAACAGAAAACAAGGAAGAAACAAGAATTCAAAAAAATGAGGAGAGGCTTAGGAACCTCCAGGACATCTTTAAACGTCCCAACATCCGAATTATAGGGGTACCAGAAGGGGAAGAAGAAGAGCAACAAGTGGAAAATTTATTTGAACAAATAATAAAGGAGAACTTCCCCAATCTGGCAAAGGAAATAGACTTCCAGGAAGTCCAGGAAGCTCAGAGAGTCCCAAAGAAGTTGGACCCAAGGAAGCACACACCAAGGAACATCATAATTACATTAGCCAAGATTAAAATGAAGGAGAGAATTCTAGAAGCAGCAAGGGATAAAGGCAGAGTCACCTACAAAGGAGTTCCCATCAGACTGTCAGCGGATTTCTCAAAAGAGACCTTGCAGGCAAGAAGGGGCTGGAAAGAAGTATTCCAAGTCATGAAAGGCAAGGACCTATATCCAAGACTGCTCTATCCAGTGAAGCTGTCATTTAGAATGGAAGGGCAGATAAAGTGCTTCTCAGATAAGGTCAAGTTAAAGGAGTTTATCATCACCAAGCCCTTATTATATGAAATGTTAAAGGGACTTATCTAAGTAAAAGAAGATAAAAAATATGAACAGTAAAAGACAGCAAACTCACAGGTATTATCAACCACACCTAAAACAAAAGCCAACTAAGCAAACCACTACAACAGGAGCAGAAACACAGAAATGGAGATCACATGGAGGGTTAGCAACAGGGGAGTGGGAGGAGGAGAAAGGGGGACAAGGTACATAGAAGAAGTAGCACAAACAGTGGGTAGAAAATAGACAGGGGGAGGGCAAGAATAGTGTGGGAAATGTAGAAGCTAAAGAACTT
>PVKU01014334.1:0-23646 GCA_004027475.1 Anoura caudifer
CCCCCCGCCCCCGCCCGCCATGAGGCCGAGTGGCTGCTGGTTAGTGAAAGCAAAGCCATCCACCACGGACTCCGGGAGAAGACGCTTGTGAACAAAAGCATCGCAAGGTCTCCTGGGAAAGCCTGTCTGGTCCCAGCTGTGCCTTTCAACGGCGCTCCTGCTTGAATGGTAGCACTGAATTTAATTAAATCGCAACTTGCCTGCCTCTTACCTAAACTAATTTTGTTTCTGTGAAGTGGACTGTTATTTCTAAGAGAAAGAAATACATGCTTTTTTTAAAAGCAGTTCTTTAAAGAAGCATAGCATGGTGGTTCGGTAAGACCTGGAGCTCTGGAGGCCTGGGTCCGCCACCTGGCAGCCGTTGGACACGGAGTCAGTTACTGAGCCTCTCTGAGCTAGTTTTCCCTCTGCTGACTATGGCTAATAAAAGCGTCTCATTATGAGCATTAGATGAGATGAGGTGTTCAAAGCACTTAGTACGCAGAGCTGGTGCAGTAAATATTAGCTGTTATTTTTCATTGAAAGGCTATCAAGAAGTCAGACACGTTGTGCTGGACCTGAAAGAATGTTTTCGCATAAGCACAACATTTTTCAGTGGAGAGAGCGGAAGCAGAAAGAGGTTAGGCAGCCACCGCTGCAAGGCCACACAGCTGGCAAGGCGCAGAGGGGGGTTTAGTCCAGGACCCATAATTCCCGGTGGGACCAGCTGTTCTACACGTTAGCCAACCTCTGGTGCTCGTCCAGGACAGTGGCTCCATTCCCAGGACGTAAGATCAGCAGCCTGGAGTCTCTTTGAGCCTTTGCCTGGGAGGGGAGCTGAGCCCTTCATTGCCAGAGATTCTTGTATGGTGAGGGGAGCGCCTTCATGCCTGAGATCCAGAAGCCTGGCCCGTGTATGTGTGCATGCAAGCACATACTTGTACATGTGTGTGCTCTGGCCCCATGGCTGGGCCCTAGCTCCCTAAGGAAGTAGCCATGGTCAGAAGCAAGGGCAGCTGCCTGCCTCACCCCGAGCCTCTCTCCTCCCCCCGCCCAAGAGGTGTCACTTTGCCAGGAGCAGCCATTTGCGTCCCATGGTTTCAGGCCCCAAAGAGATGAGTTGAGAACCTTTATAAGGGTTACAGGTTGTGACAAGAGGCTGCTCTCCTCTGAACAAGAGCCCGAATGCGCCTATGGCTCTTGCTCCCTTGAGAGAAGACAGAGGATCCACCCTGGTCACTCAGGAGTGAATGCCAACCCCGATCCTGATGAACGGGCCTCCCAGCCTGCAGAGCGCTTTGCCCTGAGCCTTCCTCACCCAACGCCCGCCTGCACACGCCTTCGGAGAAAACACGGAATTTAGAGTCAGGCCCATCCTACCTCGTCCTTACCTGTCTCGTGTCCTCGGCAAGTCACTGTCCTTTCTAAACCTGTGTCCGCACCTGTGAAATGCAGACATACTCACTTCCTTACAGATGCTGTCCTAGTGTATTCGGGCTGCTATACCAAAATACTGCAGACAACAGAAACGTACTTCTCACACTTCTAGAGGCCGGAAGCCCGAGATCAGGTTGCTGGTGGATTCCTGTGGTGAGGGCTTGCGTTCTGGTTCACACCAGAAAGACATGAGTCTTTTTTAAAATATATGTTATTGATGATGCTTTCACAGTTCTCCCAATTTTTCCCCCTTTGCCTCCCTCCAACCAGTACTCCCCATCCCTCCTTCAATACCCTTAGTCCATGGGTCCTGCCTATAAATTCTTTGGCTACTCCATTTCCTATACTGTTCTTAAAATCACCCTATCTATTCTGTACTTACCAGTTTGTATTTCTTTCATCTTCCCCCCTTTCTCCCCCTTCTGTCTCCCAACCGATAACCTCCAAACGATCTCCATATTTACGACTCTGTTTCTGTTCTGCCCATTTGCTTAGTTTGTTTTTTAGATTCAGTTGTTGACAGTTGTGAATCTGTTGCCATTTTAATGTTCATAGTTTTGATCTTCATTCTCTTAAATAAGTCCCTTTAACATTTTATATAATAGTGGCTTGGTGATGATGAACTTCTTTAGCTTTACCTTGTCTGGGAAGCACTTTATCTGCCCTTCAATTCTAAGTGATAGGTTTGCTGGATAGAGTCATCCAGGTTGTAGGTCCTTCCTTTTCATCACTTTGAATACTTCTTTCCAGCCCCTTCTCACCTGCAAAGTTTCTTTTGAGAAGTCAGCTGATAGTCTTATGGGAACTCCTTTGTAGGTAACTCTCTGCTTTTCTCTTGCTGCTTTTAAGGTTCTTTTTATTATCTTAAACCTTTGGCATTATGATTATGATGTGTCTTGGTGTGGTCCTCTTTATGTACAAGTTGTTTGGGTTTCTCTGTGCTTCCTGGACTTGTATATCTATTCCCTTCACCAAATTAGGGAACTTCCTTTCATTATTTTTCCAAATAAGTTTTCAATTTCTTGTTCTTTCTCTTTTCCTTCCAGCACCACTATGATTTGAATGTTGGTATGTCTGAAGTTGTCCCAGAGGCTCCTTAGCCTATCCTTGTTTTGGGGGGATTTGTTTTTCTTCTTGCTGTTCTGATTGAATGGTTTTTTTTTTTTATTCCTTATGTTACAAATCGTTGATTTGATTCTCAGCTTCATCCACTCCATTGTTGATTCCCTATAAATTTTTCTTTATTTCAGTTAATATAAACTTCATTTCTTCCTGGGTCTCTTTTATGCTGTTGAAGTACCCAGTGAGTTCCTTGATCATCCTAATAACCAGTGTTTTGAACTCTGCTTCTGATAGATTGCTTATTTCCACTTTGTTTAGTTCCTTTTTTGCAGTTTTGTTCTGTTTTTTCATTTGGGTCGTATTTCTTTGTCTCCTCATTTTGGTAGCATCCCTGTATTTATTTCTATATATTAGGTAGAGCTGCTTTGACTCTTTGTCTTAGTAGCGTGGCCTATTATAGAAAAGGGCACCTGCAATTTGGATGGGGTGGAGCCTTAGGTAATTGCCAGGGTGGGGCGCCCTGTGTGAGCCAGTTGATGGGGTCTCCAATATGGTGTCACCGCTCTGTGGCTCTGTGTGGGGAAGGGCTCAGAAAGGGGACAATGCCGCTGCCTGGCCTCTGGAGTTTCATCCAGGAGGAAGTTGTTTTTGGCACTCACCACGATGCCAGACACTTCAATTTTTCCCCATATGCCACTGGTGTCCTTCCAGTTGCTGCCCCAGTGCTGAAACCCAGAGGCAGTGAGTCCAAGTAAGACTTAAGTCTGTTGTGGGACCTTTAAGAGGAGACTCCTGAGAATCCTGCTGTTTCTTCCACTGCCCCAACGCCCACTGGTGTTTACAGCCAGAAGTTATGGGGACTTATCTTCCTGGTACTGGGAGCCTGGGGTGCACGGTCTGGTGTGGGGCTGGCGTGTCTCGCTCCCTAGGTATTCCCTCCCAATTTTTATCTACCACACATGGATGTGAGAACACCCATTCCACATCTCTGTGCCTCCGTACCTTCTACCTGTCTGGATGAATGTGACTTCTTTAATTCCTTGGTGTCAGACTTCCATACAGCTCAACTTTCTTATGATTCTGGGTGATACTTGTTTTGTAGTCTAGTTGTAATTTTGCTGTGGCTGTGCAAGCAGGCAAGCTGTGTTTACCTATGACTCCATCTTGACTGCAAGCTCCATAGGTGAGTCTTTTGCTGTGTCCTTACGTAGTATAAAGTGTGCGGGAGCTTTCTAGAACCTCTTTTATAAGGCACTAATCAATTCAGGAGGGCTCCACCCTCCTGAACTCAAGCACCTCCCAAAGTCCCTACCTCCTAATATAATCATAACAGGGTTAAAACTTCAAAATACAAATTTGGGGGGCACACAAACCTTAGTCCATAGCAGATGCCATAAAGATGAAATCATGCATGTGAAAATTATTTGTAAACCATGAAGTGCTATAAGACGCTGTGGCTAAGACTAGATATTAAAAATTGATGCCAAGGACAGGACTGGGCATGCTCCAGAGGGAGACATGACACACAGGTGACTGAGCTGGAGCTAACAAAGTGACTGTGAAGCGTGTCAGGGAGACCAGGGTGCTGCACAGGGATGGGAGGCGAGCGTGCATCAGCGCCTTGCTGCGTCACTTGCGGTCAGTCTGCTTCCCCTGCCACACACACACGCATGCACGCATGCACACCGTTTCCCAGCAATACCAGCTTCAGCTAGATGCTGCAGCGAGAGGATCGAGGAAGCTAATCAGGATGTCATGGGACCTCCACTTTTACCCAGTGTTACCCCCAGACAAGGAGGCATTCGGGCAACAGAGGCAGCGGCAGAGGTGGGGGTGGCAGGAGGCGGTCCTTCAGGAGAGAAGGCCCCTCAAACCTGACATGAGGGCCACTGGTTCTCCAACCTCCCTGCACGTCACAGTCATTTGGAGAGTTTTGAAAAAAGACCACACTGATCCACGGATCCTACCCAGGCTCCTCTGAAAGATCAAGATATCTGAAGGGAGGCTCTAGCAATGTAGATTTTGATGAAGCACCCTAAAGGATTCCGACACACAGCTAGCTTGGAAATCCCTGGAGAAGTGAGCACGGACTCCTGAAGCCAGCCACCGCAAGCAGCCCCTATTTCTCCCGAGTGTCCAGCCCTTAGTTACAAACCATCTCTCCTGGGCCCTGGTGTCAATTGTTTCTGAAAACAGTCATCAGCCTTTTTCAAAGATTTACGTGGCTCCTGGCAGACTGGGCTGCCAAGTCTCTGGACAGGCTGGCCTGAGTGGTGGCAGCCCCCCCCCGCCACCCACTGGACAGCTGGAGTAGGCAGGGTTCCTGGAGCGGGCGTGCCCACGGGGGCTGGGGATCCTGGGTGCAGATGCCCATGTTTACCCAGGGTGGGCTGGGGGCCCTGGACGCTATGCGGAGCCCGGTTCTCAGGAATTTGGACAGCTCTCCCTGGACAGCCACCAAGACTGCCTTCCAGACCACAATTGAGTGCTGAGCGTGTGGCAGCCGCATGGCTGCCACAGGTAAGTAATTTGGTCTTCCTGGTGTTTTCTGCCAAACTGGCATATGTCACCTTACATTATCATCATCTTCCATTTAGGTTTCTGCCTTGTGATTCTTTTTTAAATAATAAAAAGGAAAGGCAAGGGAAGCAATCTGTGGCAAGGCTCCAAGCTTCTCTTAATTGCAAATTCCCTTAAGTACCACTTCCCTGGAGCTACAGGCCTCTCTGCTAGTCAGGACTGCTTCAGCTGGGCTGATTTTTAATAGGCATGCGGTAATTTTCAGCCTCTTCGAACTTCCCTTTTGTTCATATGCAAATCCTGGCATGTCCTCATCCTGTGCAAGGGATCTCAAATTGTCATAATGAACCTGTCGTTTTTCTCATCTTTATATTACAAAGAAACAAAAAGGAGGAAGAAAAAAGGGGAGAGAGTGAGAGAGAGAGAGAGAGCAAAGGCGGGAGGGGAACGTGTGACTGAAATTGAATGCTGGAGCATTAGCATCCTCAAGTCGCGCTGACATTGCAACAGTAGGATTGTTAGAGGGGTGCACTGCCCCAGGTACTCACTCACCGCCCCCCTTTCTCTGCCCCCACCGACACCCACAGACCTCTATGTGGAGATTACACACTAAGCTATCTAACCTGGCATCAGGGGTCGGGGGCCTTCAGAACTACACTGGGCCCTAAGGCCTTTGTTCGGCTTGCTTGGTTTGCTTTTTCTCTTGGGAAGGATGGAAAGAAGAGTGGGGGAAAAACTGGATGTGGAAATCAGTAGGTAGCACCCAGGTGTCAAGTAACATTTGTGCAACTGTTTCTGCCGTTGTGTAACCGGCTTCATTATGTCTGCAGGAAGAGAGCTTGGAGGTACCCTGGCCAGTGTGGTTCAGTTGATTGGAGCATCATCCCATAAACCAAAATGCTGTGGGCTAGATTTCCGGTCAGGGCACATGCTTGGGTTGCAGGTTCAATACCTTGCTGGGGTGTGTAAGGGAGGCAAGAAGTTGGTGTCTCTCTCTCTCTCTCCCTCCAACCTCTCTCTCTTCCTCCCTCCTTCCCCTCTCTCTGAAATCAATAAGCATGTCTTTGGGTGAGGATTAAAAAAAAAAGAATGTTAAAAAAAAGAATGTTTGGAAGCAATGCAAATGTGTTAGCAAAGGTCTCAACCAGCTATTAGAGCCAGGAGGCCTCACCTCATGGAGCTGGGCTTGGAGTGGGCCAGTCTCCCGGCTGAACAGAGCTGGCTCCAGGCACCGCTGGCCACCGCTTCCTGAAGTTAGGAGAGGTGGTGTCAGAGAAGGAGAGGAAGCTCTGAGAAAGCCCAAGAAAGCCCAGGGAGAGTTAATATCAGGAAGAGGTAAGATACACTTGCTAAACTGCCCTGTGCTCAAGGAAACAGCAGCACGGAGGGAGTGGAGGCCAGGAGATGAGAGTTATTCTGGACACTCCATTCGGCCCTGGCTCCGTAGACCTCTCTGGGGCGACTGCCAGTCAGTGACTCGGCCTGTAGGAGCCCTGCAGGGAGGCCCCCGAGTCCCCAGGCAGCTGTCAGCCTAGGAGAGGCATGGCCAACGCGGTAGGTGGAGCCAGGGCAGACGGGGGAGACCTGTCCCCATTGCTGCACCCAGAGGTGCCACCAACTGCTGGATGGCTTTGGGCATGTCCCACAATTTCATTAGGGTCTGGATTTCTTGACCCAAAATGGGAATAACAACAACTACTTTTCGTGGGAATGGAATGCAAAATGGACAGGCGAGGGCTTTGGAGAGGGACAATTGGCTTACAGAGACATTACAGGTTATTTTCATGACAGACCACGCTGACAATTTGTGTCTGTCTCCCTCATCAGACAATGAGTGGACTTCTTGAGGGCAAGGATTGCCCTGTTCATCTTTTTTTTTTTAAATCCTCACCTGAAAATATATTTTATTGATCTTAGCGAGAGAGGAAGGTGGGGGCAGCTGTGGTGCAGGAACAGAGAGAGAGAGAGAGAGAGAGAGAGAGAGAGAGAGAGAGAAGGAGAGAGAAACATCAACTGGTTGCCTCTAGTACATGCCCAACAGTGGGTAGAACCTGCCACCTAGGCATGTGCCCTGACAGGGGATTGAACCCATGACATTTTGGCTCGTAGGACGAAGCTCCAATCAACTGAGCCACCTGGCCAGGGCTGTCCTGTTCATTTTTGCATACTCAGTGGCCAGCACAGAATGTGCTGCTGGTAATTGATATTTGTTGATCTGGACCAAGTTATTTATTTGGATAAGGGTGATTATTACTGATCTAAGGCCTACTCTCTGCCTGCCCACCTTGGGCTCACTCAGAATCCCGAAGGCCAAAACACACTTGAAGTTACCCTCTTTGCCTCTTGTACTGGGCGCCTCTTCTCCTTAGACCACGCATGTGGGAAGAGCAGTGCCCGCGAGGAACATGGGGCTGGGGGGCTGGGCTGTGTCTGGGCAGCCACGGTGGTCCGTGCAGATTATGTTCTGTATGAACAGCGCCCCCTGCACTTGTGCAATCAGGATGACCCGAAGCTAGTTTCTGGTGGATTAGAAGAGGCACATGAACCATGGTGAGAGGCTCTCCCACAAAAAACTCTGGGCGTTGAGTCCTGCCACCTGTTGGCTACTGAGACCAGAGAGTTAGGGCCCTGGAGGCTGGCTAGACCGTCACTATTGCTTGAAGAAGAGGGTAAAGAGGGCTGATTCCCCAATTTGCCTCCCACATGCAAATCCACTTAAAGCTCAGTTGCTCAGGCTCAAACCAAGTTGGAAGCCCCACCTCAGTGACACCTGATACATCCTCACACCCGTCCTAAGGCTACCTGCAAATCATCCCTATGGGAAGGAGAATGCAGTTGGGAGCCACACATAATCGGGACCGCTGCTTTCGAACTGCATACTCTCAACCTCACCGAGGTCCCATTGCCTAATCTGTAAAAACGGGGTCGCTGAGTCCCCACACCAGGGTTGTGAGGAATCGATGAGCTAGATAAAGAATCTGCACGGTGCCCAGGCCGCTGTGAGAGCTCAGCCTGCACACCTCCCTTGTTCCCTCTGCACAGCACCTCGTGGCCATTCATTCCTGCACTCCAGCCTCCTGCCTGTAAAGTGTGGATAGCAATGGCCCTCTCAAGGGCTGTCAGGAGTGGGGAGTGAGACATGGTTGAAAACGCCCGAACCATTTTAGACGGGAGGCAGATTGATATTCCCTCTGCCCTCAGATTCCATCTCCCATTGTCCCCTTCCAGCTCAAGTGCCCTTTGAGTCTAGAGAGGAAATTCTGGTTATTTGGGTTTCTGGATATGCAATCAATCGGCATAAGTTTCTGAAACCATGTTCTGCCCCAGGCTCAAGGAACACTGGCTCCATCTGCAGACTTTTGGCTCCTTTCTCCCCCCCCACCCCCATTCTGTGGCAGCAACACCTGACCTTGCTCTTCCCCAGTACCCCTTTCCTTTGGGGCCTCACAGCCCCACTCCCGCCAAGAATACTGGCTCTTGGCTGCCCCACGCCGAAGGCAGATGGTGTTGAGTAATGGGGCTTCTCCCTTGGTCGGATGGGCCAACGTCGGCAGAGCTGACTTCAGCATCACACTGGCAGGCTGCCTTTGGAGCTCAGCACTCTCTCCTCTCCACTCTCTGGGTGGGGGAGGGAAGAAGCAGGGATGACTGGTTCGGAATTTTTCCCCCGAAGCTGGGGTGCTTTCGGGCAGACTGCATTCTGAGCCTCCAACTTCCCTGCCACTGAACTTCTCTGAGGGCCTCTCTCTTTGTTTGCCTGTATTTCACTCTGCCGGTGTCTAAAAGGATTCTTCCACTTGCTTTTATATATGCATTTGAAATGACTCCTTCAGTATTTAATCTTTATCAGAACCTGGAAGGCTGGTATTTATTTTGCAGGTCAGCTGCTCATCCATTTTCCCTGAGGCCTTTGGCAGGCGGCTGGAGAGTCTGACGCCCCTGGGGGTGCTGCCATCCACATTAGTCCTGGTGACAGGAGGACAAATCAAAGCGCTGCAGGCTACCAGTGAGAAGATAAATCTGGCAAAAGGCTAATGAGCAACTGTGGCTGCAGCGAAAGAGGCCTTCGGGAGTCTCCAGGCCTCCTGGTTGTGCGGTGGGCCTCTTCTGGGGGCTGGAATGAGAGGACACACGGTCAGTATGAGTTGGGTTTCTCCAGAATGAGGTGCTGGGCACCACCGTTTAATCATCTGGGCAGTGAGGATGGGGTCTCCACTTCCCAAAGCGTAGGGCTTTTATCTCTTATGAGTGAGACTCCCGGAAGGATCCTTACGCTGCAGCCTGAAGGATTTTGTTTAGACATGTTAAAGAATTTTTGAGAGGGTAAGCCTTGGCCAGACAGCTACACAAAGCTGTGGAGTAGCTTTCACTTACAGGCTCAGGCATGGTTTGTGGACAGAGGAGTAGTCATGTATTTCATTTCCGAACACATGTTGAACATATTTCATTTCAAAATACATATTTTATACAGGGCACCAAACCAGCCTCTTAGAATTTAAAGGTACTATCTGATTGCAGGGAACTTACAGGGGGATACTGGAGAACCAGGATGGCAAATAGGTGTCTGTCTCCTTATCGGTTTGCTTTGACTGGAAGAGGCTGTGTGGATGCTTGCAATCAGGAAAATCGAGCCCTGGCTGGTGAGGACCAGTAGCCCGAGTGCCGACTTGCGAACCAACGGTCACTGGTTTAACTCCCAGTCAGGGCACATGCCTGGGTTGTGGGCCAGGCCCCCCATTGGGGGCATGTGAGAGGCAACCACACATTGGTGTTTCTCTCCCTCTCTTTCTCCCTCCTTTGCCCTCTCTCTAAAAATAAATAAATAAAATATTTTTTAAAGAAAAATTTAAAAGCTTCATCTAGGCTTAGGAAGAAAAGAATGTACACGTTGTTTAGTGATGTTTGTGCTGTGTAGCATCTACTGGTCAACCAGCCAAAGATTGGAGCATATTTAATTCAGCAAAGATGTTTCCAGCAGCTACCATGTGCCCAGTCCTGTGCTAGGCAGGATCTTGGGAGGGGGCTGAGTGTAAGTCTTTAAGCAGAATTCAGCGTAGTTGAGAAATACAGGAAACAGCGATGAAATACTGATCACCACTTGTCTGAAATCCTCACGGAGGGGAGCCGGAGTCCATGGAGAGGAGAGTAAGGGTGTGCTGGAGTTCTCAGGAAAGCTCTTGCAGCCCTGAGGGACAGAGAACCCAGCTCAGGAAGAACGGTGCCCACCTGGAACATCAGTATTCCACCATCAAAATCTCTCCTGAAGAGCAGGTGAGAAAGGAGGGACCAACGAGGACAGTGAAGCCCAAGTGAGCCAGTTTGTTCTTTTTCCGTTTTAACTTTCTCTGTCCCCTTCCCTAAGAAGCCTCTCTGCATGGGGGGGCGGGGGGGTGCACTCAGCAGGGTCAGCTCCCAGCCTGCCTGGGCCGGTGCATTTCAAAGAGCTGCCTGGTTGAGCAGCTATTCCTGTGGAAGCAGTGTTCACCCTGCTCTTGCAGGCATGTGATGAATATTTCATAGGCCAGATGCGATCCTGCCCGTAGTTTTCTCTCCTTCCCCTGGCCAGCACTCCTCTCCTCACGGTCCTCCACCTCACCCTAGGCCCAGTCCCCAACCATCCCCACGTGAGAAAATCAGTCAAAATGTTTATCAGGAATCGGTATGAACCAGCCAAGCACTGTGAAGAGCTAATCTGTGCAGAGCTAATAAGAATGAACAAAGTCACCATAGCCTTCGCCATGGGCATCGCTGATAAGGATTTGTCAGAAGAATTGCAGCTAAAATCTGAACAGCCCTGGCAAGTGGAATGCAAATGCCCCCCTTCCCAACCCTCCACCTGGCTGGTGCCGGCTGGGAGCAGGCTAGAGTCCTCAGGACCGAGTCGGAAACTCGCCCCCAGGCCAGGCAGGCGGAGGGGACAGACAGCTGGGACGACGTAGGGAAGCACCGAATGTGGAGCAAACTCAGCGGAGCCATTCTGCGTGTGCGCCCAGACTGAGCTGGTGCGTAGCGCAGAGGGGGCGAGAAGGAAAAAGGGAAGGCAGCTAGGAAGGACTTCCTCTCTCCATTCCCCGGCGGAGTGGACGTGATATGTAGGCTAATGATGCAGATTGTGCTGAAATTAGATATAGGAAATAAGATCCCAGAGCCCTGGAAGAAAAAAAAAAAAAAGGGAAACAAGAAGCCAGCCGAATGTGGTCTGCGGACCGTAGTTTTCCAGCCCTGGTACGATTGCTCTTGGAACTGTTCCCGCAGGCATATCTTACAGGGACCTCAAAGGGCGGCCGGCCAGAAGCCAGGCACCAGCAGGCTTCCTGCGGAGGCTGGAAGGAGCTGGAGGGCGAGACCCCACAGTTGGCAGAGGCTGCGTGCGCCATGGGCCGTGGGCGGGGCAAACTCACAGGTCTCTGCGAGCACCGCCCCATGAGGGAAGTCACTGCCCTGGCTCTGTCGTATGTTTCCTCCCTGTGCGTCTTCACCGCAAAGTTTACTGTGGGGCTGATGCATTTTTACCGCATCTCCTAAAAGCAGACACATTTTCATCTTTTTCTTGAAATACATATCGTTAAATCTCTCTACCAATTCCTTCTGGCTTATTGGACTTGGAAGCAAGCTGTGAAGAGTGATTTGTTTTCAGGCCACAAAACCACCCCAAGACAGGCCTCTTTCACACCCCTGTAGCCACAGGGGAGAAAGCAGGTAAGGAGGGTGGAAGGCTTTGGTGTGGGGTGTAAATGAGGTTTTTGAATAACATTGGTTTTCTATTCCCTCACATGTTTTAAATCTGGTAGTTTTCTCAAGTGCTGAACTTGCCACTCTCCCAGGGCAATAACATCATCTTGCATTTGTGTGGAGCTTTACAACTGAGGAAATGCTTTCAGTGTGTAATATTACCTCACTCTGTGAGGAAGTAGTGGGAGAAGAAAAACCGTCCTTGGACCACAGAAGTGGTAACAGAGACTCGGAGAGGATACTCTAGGACACCCGGACACTTCTTCGAGGTCAGAAGAGACCATGAGGGGTGGTGCAGTAAGCGAAGAGTGCCCCCCCAAAGGCGTCAGGTCCAAACCTTGAAAGCGGTGAATGTTTCCTTGTTTGGAAAAAGTTTGTGTGTGTGCGTTTGGCAGTTAGGCATGATCGGAGCGAGGGTTATGGGCCAAGCACCGAAGACCACCAGGGCGGAAAGCCCCAGGTGCCTGGCAACGGGTGAAAGTGGGAGAACAAGGACCCCACCCCAAGGGTGGTCTTTCTTCCGCTAGGATATCGATGGTCATTCGGTCTAGACCTATGACCTTTCCTATTGCTGCTCATGTGATGTGGGCCCTGCCCTGACCTTTCTTCCCCTGGCATGCTGCTAGTCGTGTGGGTTAGACCCCCTTACAGGGGAAATGAACAAAGGGGCCCGAGAAAAGCCCTTAAGCATTAATCCCTCAGGACAGTGAGGTTCTGACCTGAATCAAACACATTTAGGCCTCAGTTGTATTTCAGTTCCAGGCCCAAAAAAGCAGCAAAACCAGACAAGCAATGCCAGGGCTGACCTTAGGACCAGCTGTGTTGACTGATGACCCTCGACCCTGGCAACAACCAATCAGCAGAGACCACGGCCCTGAAAGGACAGCCGGGAAGGTGATGAATAGTCTACTGAGGTCCTTCCCTGGGACCTCCCTGAAATTCTCCATCCTTAAAAGCCCTTAGGACTTAGAACCCAGGGCCCTCTCCCTCCAGGGAGCATGCCTGTGCCTTTCCCCTCCCTCTCCTCCTCCACATCAGAGTGTTATGTTACCTTACTATCTTCTAAGCTCCAAGGGCCCCCGTTTTGCCCCTGTAACTTGTTTCCTGAACCCAATTTTTCTATGGCTCACTTCTTCTACTTCTGTGACTTTCTAAACAAACTTACTCTTACAGTATGAGTCTTGGCTTTGAATTCATTTCTAGCTGGAACTCAGGTACCAAGGTTGCTGAACCAAGGTCCATCTGACCCCACTGGCCTAACACCTGGTGTCATTTTTGCCACTAGTAACAGTTGCAAGTATGATTAAGTTAGGATTTTGAGATAGGGCAATTGTCTTGAATTTTCCAAAGCAGGCCCTGTAAATGCCATCATAACGTAACCAAAAGCAGGCCCGACTGCCTGCCAATATAAAAGCCAATGCTCAACAGGTAGGTGCTGATGGAAAGGAAAATGGTTTGCTTTTACGTGCTGGACATCTGGATGATGGGAGACTCAGGTCTCAAATCCCATCTCCACCTCCCAGTAGGGGCAGAGTTTCTATAAGGAGGAAGAGGGGAACAGAACAAAGAGATCGAGGAAGGGAGTTGAAAAGTTCTCTACATGCCGACTAGCACAGTCCATTCCAATAAGGCAAGTGATGTTCTTGTGTCCGTCACCCTGGATTCACGTCACCCTGGCTCCACAGTCAGAGATCAGAAAACCTCTCAGAGTTGGATGCCCAAAGGTCAGAGTCTGTATCTTTTGAGCAATTAGTTCCTATGATTCTTATACAAACATGCTGTTAATCTAGAAACTATATGTTAGTCAGAGTCAGAACTTACAGAAAAAAATGTCAAAAGAATGGTGGGGTGGGTTACAATTTCCCACTGTTACAAATTTTCCACTGTTACAAATCCCTACAGTCAATTTTTCTTCCATTTCTATGGAAGTTAGATGGTCGTAGCCAAAATATTTTAGAAAACTAGAAAAATTCAGGATTCATTGTAGGTTGTAGGTGAAAAATAAAATTTTACAGACAATTCACTGAATTAGAGTTTAATATTCATCACTGTGTATTGTAGAGTCTATTGAAACATAAATTTTCTCCTAAAATCACCCTCATTTTTACCAAAAAGACAAATCAAGACCAATTCATGTACTGTATTAAGACCAATTTCAATTTGGCCTGATTTTTTTTGCATAAACACAACAGAAATAGCAACTGATCATATAGGCTTGTATTTATTTTTATTTATTTATTTATTTATTTATTTATTTCTTAAGATGATATTTTATTGATTATGCTATTACAGTTTTCCCAATTTCTCCCCCTTTACCTCCCTCTGTTCTGCACCCCCCAACCCTCCAGCATCCCCCCTGCTTAGTTCATGTCCATGGGTTGTATATGTAAGTTCTTTGAGTCCTCTATTTCCTATACCATTTTTGACCTCTCCCGATCTATTTCATGCCTACTAATTATGCTTCTTCTTCCCTGTACCTTCCCCCCGTATCTCCCCTCCCCCTGCCCACTGAAAACCCTCCATGTGATGTCCATTTCTCTGATTCTGTTCCTGTTCTAGTTGTTCACTTAGTTTTGTTTTCATTGTTTTTCTTTTCTTTTAGGTTCATTTGTTGATAGTGGTGAGTTTGTTGTCATTTTACTGTTTGTAGTTTTGATCCTCCTTTTCTTAGATAAGTCCCTTTAACATTTCATATAATAAGGGCTTGGTGATGATGAACTCCTTGAACTTGACCTTATCTGGGAAGCACTTTACCTGCCCTTCCATTCTAAATGATAGGCTAGCTGAATAGAGTATCCTTGGATGTAGGTCCTTGCCCTCCATGACTTCAAACACTTCTTTCCAGCCCCTTCTTGCCTGTAAGGTTTCTTTTGAGAAATCAGCTGATAGCCTTATGGGCACTGCTTTGTAAGTAACTCCTTTCCTCTTGCTGCTTTTAAGATGGTATCTTTGTCTTTAATCTTGGGTAACTTAATGATGATGCGCCTCCATGTGTCCCTCTTTGGGTCCAACTTCCTTGTGACTCTCTGGGCTTCCTGGACTTCCTAGAAGTCTATTTCCTTTGCCAGATTGGAGAAGTTTTCTTTCAGTATTTGTTTAAATAAGTTTTCATTTCTTGCTGTTATTCTTCTCCTTCTGGCACCCCTATAATTTCAATATTGGAACATTTCAGGTGGTCCCAGAGATTCCTCAGCCTCTCTTCATTTTTTTGAATTCTTGTTTCTTCATTCTGTTCTGGTTGGATTTTTATTTCTTTCTTTTGTTCCAAATTGTTGATTTGAATCCTGGTTTCCTTCTTGTCACTGTTGGTCTCCTGAATATTTTGCTTTATTCATTTTGGGTATCTTTCATTTTTTGACCAAGCCCAATCAGTTCTGTGAGCATTTTGATTACCAGGGTTTTAAATTCTCCATCAGTTAGGTTGGCAATGTCCTCCTCACTTAGCTCTTTCTGAGGTTTTGTTCTGTTCTTTCATCTTGGCCCTATTTCTTTGCTCAGGACCCGTGGTAAGTTTAACGTGGCGAGGCTTTCCGTACTCACCGAGACAGGGCAACCCTCCTTGCTGCCCTGTGGTGCTGCCTATGGGGGAGGGGCCAGAGAGGGAACAATGCAGCTCGCCTGCTCGCCTCTAGTGCACTTTTCAACAAACTCTTGTGTGAGACTGGGAGGTTCTCCCACCGTGGCAACTGCTGTAGTCCACAGCCACCTCTGAGTCTCAGTTTCCCCGTAAGTCAGCTCCTCCCTCACAGCCTGCGGCCTGGCTGCAGGCAGCCCCACCTGTCTGGCCCACTGCCTCGCCACGGTATTTCTGAGTAGGCCTGCATGGTCTGCCACCTTACAGGTCTGGTTGTTCTGTTTGTTTCTTTAATTCTGTGGTTGTTGGAGTTCCATGCAGTTTGATTTTTCTGGCACTTCTGGTTGTTTATTGATTTTAGACCATTGTTTTTCTCCTTTTGGTTGTGTGAGAAAGTGAAGAGTTTCTACCTATGCCTCCATCTTGGCTGGAACTCCCATATAGGCTTTTAAAAATCTGTTTTGCTGTGATGTTTTACAGAAATTTAAATTGAGCTTTAATTAGCCATGCAACTTTGAAGCCAAGCCACAAAGTTGCCATCAAGCTTTGCCTACAATACCTACAAATTTGGATAAACTCTTCGAGTTCTTGAGGTTTCTGGAATGTCTTGCGGTTCTTTCCTTGCAATCTCTCAGGAAAGCAACCTTCGTTCCTTACCTAGAAAGACTGCCCTGTCCCATATGAATAAGCAAGGTACTAGGCCATATCTCCAAAGGGCTTGCATCAACTTTCAAAGCCAATATTTATTGCTGAAAGATTTTTGATGACATCCAGAGTCTAGGCATGTCTTTCTCAGATATGATATTCCAGCCAAAGTTTTGGTTAAAAAAATCATAATTGGAAACTAGAAGAAATCAGATTCCTGTCGAATTTGAACAAAAACATTGTCATAAAAATAATAATACTCATTAAGATTTTTTAAATTTTGGAGGGATCAAATAGGGAGAAAAACATAAATGCTTTAATATTGTTACAATTTACCAAATTGCTCTAAGAAATCAAACAATTTTTTAAAAAAATTAGCAATATTTTGAGCAAAGTCACAAGAACAATAATTATCCTCATTCTGTCCCACAATCTGTTCTTGTTTATCCCCATTATCTGCTTGCATCCCTACAAACACAGTCATTCCCCTACAAATCCCCATCTATTTCAAAGGTATGGTCTGAAAATTTACTATCAGAAATTCATATTTTAAAATAAATTAGGAGATGTAACATCTTTGCAAATGCATCAGAGTAAACAATGACTCTCTCTAAATGACCAAAAAATTACTTAAAATGACATAGTTATAGACCTGATTACAATGTAACTGACAAAGGAATTTGCTTTTTTTTTGTAACAACGTTTTAAGATAGCAATCAGAATTACAAATGGAAGTATATCAGACCAAAAAATGTATGAATTTGTTCCCCACTGTCAATCGTACCTGGGGTTTCTGTTGGGAAATAACAATTGGTTTTGGAAAATCAAAGGGAGCGTTTGACTTTTTCATTTGTCATTAAAGTGGTCATTTTGCTTTACCATCTATGGTCAAGTCACATCTATCTCTTTGCCTTTCTTTCTCTTTCTTCATTCTTTTTTCTTGTTTCCATTTCCCTCTTTAGAATTCCTCCTCCAATGTCTTTCCCTCCTGTATGTCCCTGTCCTTTATCTTTTCTCACCTATTTTTCACTTTCTCAATTTCTTTTTTTCCCCCATTTCTTCCATCTGCACAATCTTCTTCAACAAACGCAAACACTCTTCAACTTACACAGGCCCCCTGCAACTGTCCCAGTCCCTTTGTTTGCCTTTGTAACTCACCCAGAAGTAACCACCTTGAGCACCGCCTACTATCAATTTCATTTCCTTCAAAATGTATTGCCATAATTTACACCCTTTATTACTGAAAGCATATGTTCTCTCCCAACTTAATTAGAATTTTCCATCTTCAGTGACAACTAAAAGTGAGTAATTAGCATCCTTTAGATTGACAAATTTATGAATACATTTCATAATTTTCAGGAAGTTTTTTCTTTTTCTTTTGCTCTTAAATCACATGTCTAGTTTTTATTTATCAATTCAATAACTATTAATAATACATTCAGTGTATTTCTTCATGTCTAAACTCTAACTTTTATCCATAGGTCTATAGTTCCTCCATTGCAAATAATCAGTTTTTCTTCTGGGCTCTCAATTCATTTTGTGTGCTGTTTTCTTTCTTCTTTTTTTTTTCCCCCTGGTGTTCTCTCTTTTTTAAAAAAATTTATTTTAATTGTTGTTCTTGTACAGTTTTCTGTCTTTTACTCCCACCCCAGTCCACCGCCCCAGCCTCCCCACCTCCCTTCCATTTCCAGCCCCCCTAGTTTTTGTCCATGTGACCCTTATACTTATTGCTCTAAACCCTTCCCCTTTTCCCCTGAAATTCCCTCCCCTCTCCCCTCTGGTGACTGTCAGTCTGTTCTCAATTTCAGTGAGGAAGTTTTTCCTCCATTGGCAAATCCACTCATATTTTTATTCTTGGTGATTACCACATTCCTTTAGTGGGCTCAGAAGTAAGCTATTTCATTGTTTAGTGCCCCCGACAAGTTTGAGGAGGCTGGAGAAGATGTAGGGGGCACAGCCTTGATCTTGCTCCCAGAACCATAGCTCCCGGGCCTCCAGAAGGAGAATCCAGAGTGCTTGAAAGACTCATTTTTTCTTCTTTTTACCCCAAGTTTTACCGTCTGAGAGGGGAGTGAGATCTTTTTCCCTCTTTAAACCATCAATTTAAATACTTTCTCAGTAGAATCCTTATGATATAACAACATGAAAGCTTACACATTATATATCTTATCCCATTTACTAAACAATTAGCAAGCAGTTTTAATTAGTCTAAAATGCGATCTAATGGACTCTCAGATGGAATCAAGACTGTGCTGCTCCTTTTCAAAACAGAAACAAAAGCAAAATCTAAAGCAAAGACAAAGTTTCAAGGAGGGACAGGGACTAGCCTTAAAATCTTATGTCACATCAACCAGTACTCCAAACAACCCTGATGGGGTCCAAATGGCATGAAGCCCAAATAGCACGGACATGATCGAACACAAACCTGTACCATGGATCGCCTTTCACAAGGTCCAAATGGCACAGCCCGAACAGCAGAGAGAAGATTCCCGGTATATATCCAACAGTGCAGATCAAACAGTCCCCAAAATATAAGAGAGCAAGCAAAAAACCGGCACCAAAGTTTCATTTCAGACAGATAAGAGAAACAGACGAGAACTCTCAACCAGAAACAGGTGTCTTCCTGTGGAGGAACAAAACCAACAGACAATTAAAAAGCATATGCAACAAGGAAAGCAAACAATACCCAAACCCAAACCAAATTAGCACTCCAGCCAAATCCCAGACTGGGGAACTGGGACTTTTCTTTCTTGTCATTGAGCCATACTTACCTCTGAATGGTGCCTATTGATCTCTACAGAATCCCGAATGGTTCAAAGAACCCAAGTGGTGGGGCAGGGGCTCCTGGCTGTGCACACCAGTGACTTACCCAGACTGGGCTCGTCGGCCCACCACCAACCCCTGCCTTTCACCAACAAAGCATTTAAAGGCAGCTGTTGCCTTAGGAGGGAGAGCCAGAAGAGACCCTGAAATAAAGAACTCTCAGTAGCTTCTGGGAAATTCCCACAACCTCTTCAATGGGGTCAGCTTGCCACAAGCAGCTGAGGCTCCAGTCTGGGCCCTTAGGGTCCTACCAGAGTCCATGTGGTCCCATCTGGAGTCACCAAAATCTAACTGAACGTAGGTCTGGCCGCCTGCCACTACAGACGCCAATACTCAAGAGGCAGGTGCTGATGTAAAGTGGTTTGTTTTCAGGGGCCGGCCACCTAGAGAATGGGAGACTCGTGTCTCAACGCCCATCTCCACACCTCAGTGGAGGCAGAGGTTTTCTAAGGAGGGAGAGGGGAGCAGAACAAAGAGAGCAAGGGAGGGGGTTGCAAAGTTCTCTACGTGCAGAAGAGCGCAGTCCGTCAGTAAGGCAAGTGACAGTCCCATGTGCATCATCTTTGTTTACTCACCACGGATTCACACCATCCTGGTTTTACGTCAGCTTGACTCCATGGCCAAATCTTCTGGAGCTGGGATGCCTAGAGGTCAGAGTCTGTATCTTTTGACGTTAGTTCCTAGGATTCTTCTACAAACATGCTGTTCATCTACAAGCTGGACATCAGTCACAGTCAGCATTTACAGAAGCAATGTCAAGAGAATGGTGGGGTGGGTTACAATTCCCTGCTGATACAATTTTCCACTGTTACAATGAGAATCCTTGTAAGAGAGAATCCAAGGGAGTGTTTACACACACACACACGCACACACACACACAAGGGGCAATGTGAAGACAGAGCAGAGAGAGACTTGAAGATATTGACAGTGAACAGGAGTGATGTGGCCACAAGCCAAAGAATCGTAGCAGCCACCAGAGGCTGGAAGGGGCAGGACACAGATCCTCCCCTGGAACATTTTAAGGGAGTACAGCCCCGCTGACAACTTGATTTCAGCCTAGTGACACTACTTTCAAACTTCAGGACCCCAGAAGAGTGAGAGAATACGTGTCTGTTGCTTTAAGCCGCCTAGTTGGTAGTGCTTTGTTGCAGAAACAGCAGCCATGGGAAACTCGTACAGGCAGCGAAGCAGGAATTGGGAGGGCAGCCCTGTCTACGAGGGTCAGGCTCAGGTCTCCCTGCTCCAGCCTACTCATGCCTTCAGCCGGCTTGGGTAACAGCCTCTGGCTCAGAAAGAAGATCAGGTTGGTGGGGTTGATGCTGAGCTCAGCCAACCAGTCGATATTAAACTGAGACCTCACTCTGACGCTTGGAACTCTTGGCTTAGTGGAGAGTTAGAAACTATGGTCCACGCCCTGAAGATGCTCACAGGCTGGCTAGGGAAGCAGTATACACAAGCATGAGACAATTAGCCAATGAAACAGAGCAGTATTTGATTAAGTGCCTGCTGTTGAAATATGTTTAATTCCTGAGTTTGTTGAGCTTCTAGCACAGGCTGAGAAAGGCCATAAAGATTTTCTGCAGACGGTCCAGGAAGAGGACCTAACATGGCACAGATCATGCGTTCCCCAAGGGACTCTGAGGTCCTTTGTTTGAAACATACTGTTGGTGTGAAAGCACTTTATCGTGCAGGCACTTCCCTCCTGTTGTTGTGAGAATGAAAGTGGCCATGCCCAGACAGGACCAGTGACTAAGAGCCAGGAGTCCAGGATCCCTGGCCCGGGCTTTACCCAGTAGAGCAGATAGAGAGAGTGACAGTAGGAATTATCTTGAGGAGGAGGTGGGGGAAATAAAGAGAAGAATGCAAATAAATTAAAACAGAATTGATTTCTCGTGTCTAATAGAGATTTTCTTTTTTTTTTTGCTTCTGCAGCAGCATTTAGCATATATAATAAGACACTGTCTGAAGCTACTCCAAGGAGCTGGACCCTAGCTGAAGGAATGGGATGGTGTGTGAGGTAGGGAGAAGGGCTCAGCTTCACTGGAATTTTTCCCCAGAGCTAGCATCTTCCCAGTGTCCCGCAGGGGCTTAGTCTAACTCAGCTGCACACTTCTGGAGTGACTGGCATGGGCTTGGTTCTGGGATGTTCTATCGGACATTCTCAAAATTCTGTGAGATGCCTAATGAATTCTTTCCTACCCTTTACAGTTGAGGAAGCTGTGGGTTCAGAGATTCGGCTCATGGACAGGTGGTAGACCTGGGTTCGAAGCCAGGTTGCTGTGTTTCCTGTCAGGGTCTTGCACCAGCCCCACTGCCCCGGGACCCTGGCTAAGCAGAGTAGGTGTCACCCTTCTGGAGCACCTCCTGACCCACTCCTCTTGCAAGGCTTGACTTTCACTTTTTCTTGGAAAGTGCTTCAAGATGCTGCACCCCCAGGCCAGATTTTATGCCCCTCCTCTCTGCTTCCACAGTGGCTAGAGGGAGGTCTTTTACTGGAATTAATTCCCCACTTTGTAATGCTGGATGCTTGTCTTTTCCAGAGACTCTAGGATGCCAAGAATGAGGCCTTTGTCCTATGGGTCCCTCCAACTTTAGCACCTAACACAAGAACTCATACTTTTCTTGGTGCTCAATATATGCTGAGGAAATTACATAAATAATGATACAAGTCTAGGCAGTATAGATAAAACTGAAATCTAAATTTTCCGCTACAAAAGTTACCATCTGATCCAACAGCGGGAATGCCTTTTGTCTTCAGATGGTAGAAACCGGAGGCAGAAATTGTCAGGCTCCGTACAGACCTCTGTGCTAATTAGGCTAAAAAGGTTCAAGGATGAATTCAAGGCTCAGGGTCTTATACCAGCCTTCTTTGGCCTTAGGGCTCATCATCTGCAAAGAACTCCTGAAGGGCTAAGACAGTGCTCAGCCCTGGCCAGGTGGCTCAGTTGGTCTGAGTACTGTCCTGTAACCACAACGGCGTGGGTTTGATTTCAGTCAGGGCACATACCCAGGTTGCAGGTTTGATCCCTGTTTGGCTGACATACAGGAAGCAACTGATCAATCCATGTCTCTCTCTCTCACATGGATGTGTTTCTCTCTCTCTCTCTCTCACTCACTCACCAATAAACATATCCTTGGGTGAGGATTAAAAAAAAGATAGCGTTCACATGCTTGGCTCTACTTGATAGTGAATAACTATAGTGCTCTCCACATCTTCACTTTCCCACTTAGAATGGGCCTTGTTAGAATGGTCCAGACTGTGAACTTTCCTGAAATAATGGTTTTAAGAAAAGGTTCTAGGGAAAAGATAAGAAGCCTGAGGGGTGGTGAAGGGTATAAGGGTGCTTCCCACTCTCTCAGCCTGGCTCTCAACCCCCAGCTTAAGAAGATGCTGACTGTAAAACACGTCCTGCCTGTAGAGGGTGCTGCCACAGTCACTCGGCTCCCGGGAGCCGTGTTCGTACTCAGAAAAGCTTTGATCAGACGAGTACTCCATAAACAGGACCCACCTGGGCCACCTGTTCTGCATCGAGAGTTGGCCTTGGGAGGCAGCTTTTATCTAAGAGAATGATTCTCTGTTTCACTATAAAAGTCCACTTCCTGTGGGCCAAGGTCCCCATCTGCCTAGGGCTCAGCCGACTCAGGGAGAAGACTGTCCTTGGATTGTTCTCATCACTAAACAATTTCTAGCCAGCTACGCAGGAGCCTCGGAGCCACGTGAAGTGTTGTCTGGAGAAATCTTGCCCAGATATAACATTGAGACAACATTTAAAACTTCATTTAAGTGAACACAAAGAGAGGGCTCCTGAGTAAAAGAAACTTAATTAATCTCGTTTCTGTGTAGATACTTTTAATTAAATGTAGCTCCACATTCCTTCCAAGTAGATTGGAAGGGCCAGGCCATCTTGCTACCTGGTGAGGCTGAGTTGAGGGAGGCCAGCAGGCGGGTTCAGGCGGTCAGAGACACTGGGAAGTGCACCGCCAGCCCAGGGCTGCAAACCTGGAGCCTGGCCCTGCCTGCTGCCTCTCTCCACCTCCCAAGCCAGACGTGCTTCTAAGTGTAGATCTGCCTTTCCTATCATCTCTCAGATGCCACCTTCTCTCTTGTCACCACAACCTCAGTTCTGAGTCAAGCCCTTGACATCCCTCTTCTGGATTATGACAGCTGTCTCCTAACTGTTCTCCCTGTCCCCGATCTCAATCTCCTTCGGTCGGTTCTAATTCATTCAGAACTAGACTCTCCTTAAACCCCTGTTTTCATTCTAGTTACCCCTTTGGTCAATAACTCAAAGCAGGTCCCATTTTTCTGATTAAACAAAAGCACTTTCTCTTGAAATGGACAGAGTGTGGTATCTCAGAAGACTGGTCAAGCTTAGGAGTGGCTGCGATGTTTGGAGGGAGAAATGAAATGCAATCGATCCAAGAAGAAGCCTCCTAGGGAGAAACTAACCCGAGTCAGGCCGTCCTAGAGGGGAAATTTGGATCCGAGGCCATGGAAACTGAGGAGACTAGAAGAGAAGCAGAGTTCCAATTGCATCCAATTGCAGGAGAAACCTAGAGAAATTCCATAAGCTCATAAGAGGTTAGCTGTTGGGAAGCGCCCTGCTTGGTTTCAGAAGGTGTAACCCCCCATGGCTAAGGCTGAGTAAGTGAACTTTGGACCATAAGCCACTAAGGAGACAAAGCTTATCTCCCTGGCAGGGGCGCCGCTTCTGCTCCTTTTACTTCATCCATAACTGGCCCCCAATGCTTGATGGGTTAGCCAATGATGGGTAAGATTCCCAAGGGGGAATGACCTAAGACAGGCATGATCATGTGGAGGCCCCAAGGAAGGACTTGGGGGGCTACAGCAGAAAGGGGGTGATGGACCCTCA
>PVKU01014335.1:0-23650 GCA_004027475.1 Anoura caudifer
GCAAATACTAAGAGTGATATAAATAGCTTTTAAAATTCAATAAAAATATTATGTGACATACAAATTTATGATTTTATATTGCTAGTAAGGGTAGTTCTCAATAAATATACAATAATAATTGACATAACTATGTCACTTAATAAAATAACAACATAATGAAATTAAACCACCAGAAATACAACAAATTTGCAAAGCACAATTATGGGGAAGATCAATATATCTCATGTATATTTCCATGACTTTTTTAAAAAAATAGAAATATTATGTGATAAAGTGTTCCAACTCATAAAGGGATGAATAGGAATCAAAACAATAAGAATGAAAGTGATTGTTAGTAATAAACTAAGAAGTGGCAGAGGAGAGTATAGGAAAAATACAAAAATTTGGGAAACAGAATCAACAAGAATAATTTTGTCCCCCCAAAAACATATTCTTTTAAGTATGTGTGAGGTACTTATAAAAAACTCATTAAATTAAAAATAGAAATTTAAATCATAAAATTATAATGCAATTAAATTATAGACTAGTATAATTCCAATACAAATCTTAACAGGAGTTCTATTATAAATGTGTTGGTACAATTTTCCAGCATATTTTGAAGTATAAATGATGGACAAACTCAATAAAATATTTTATAATCATATTAATGAGTGGAAAACACTGCACTTGACATAGAATAACATGATGGAAGTGCAATGATTAAAACAGAGAGACGCTGGCACAAGTGTAGAGTGTACAGAGTATACAACACCGCCCCCAAGCCCAACTGTGTGTGAACATTTTATGCGTGTGTGATTTTATGTCAGAGGGAAAAGATTAAATGACTATTCTATAAAACAACTTCACTGATTTACTATCTTATACTCCAAAATGTAGTCCCAATAGAATATAACATTAAATTTAAAGAAGAAAATGCTAGAAAAAAATGTGAGAGAATATAACCCCACCATTGATTTTGGTAAATATTAAAAATAGGATAGAACAGTATTAAATTGAAAAATTCAGATAAACCCAAAGCTTAAAAGCAAAATAGTAGACAAATGATCAACTTCAAAGAAATATCTGCAACATATATAATAAACAAAAGTTTTTGCCCTTAACGTACACAGAGTTTTATGAGTGGGTGTACATATACACACACGCTGTTCGTTGAAGAAGAGAGATCACTGAGGACACTGAGAAGCTGACTCTGAGAACAGAAATAAAAATATTCCAGTAAACACAGCAAAGTGATCAGCTGCATTACTAGCCAAAGTAATACAACTTACACCAGTAAGTACAGCAACTAGTCTGTCAAAGTGGCCATGTTTTTGTTTTGTATTTTCATGCTGTGTTGTTCTAAGATAAATTCTAGTGTTATGTTAGCACAGCTGTTAGGATACGTCTGCTCTCTCACACTGCTGGTGGCATCGTCAAAAGTCACTACTGTCCAGTGAAGTTTTCAAAGAATTAAAATCCTTGAAATTTTTCAATTCAGTTTGACTCAGCAGTTTCACTTTCAAAATACAAGTAATTAAATATAAAAGAGAAAAATTAAAAACAGTCTAAAGTAACCCAAACTGGAGGATTGTTTAAATAAATGATGAAATGGCAGGCAAATGTGAAATTTTAAACAGAATAGTATTGATTAGTGGAAAAATAAAAATGTTTAGGATTTATTTTTACATAAAAAATATGTTCAGAATGATCTAATTTTGTCAAAGCAAAGATAGATTGGTCTACCAAGGGCAAGACAGTGGGAGTGGGCCTTTTTGGAGAGGTGACATATTTCACTGCTGACATTGTTTAGAATTGTGGGAAAATGGTGTTAATAAAAAAGCAGATCCACTAAATGTTTTATTATTGCTCTTAAATTCTCCACAGACAATGAATCACCAACGGCCTGAAACCTGGGTGGCCTCTCCCATCGGTCCCCGCCGAGACACAGCTCTGAAAATGTGTTTCTGTGACTCATAAGCAGGAAGGAAGAAGACCTGACAATGAACATGCATTTATTTGTTTATTTCAATTTTTAATATAGTCAGAAGTTATTACTTCCCAAGTTTTGAACATGAAAATGCATAGAAAATGAGAAGTCATAAAAACAATCTCTTTCTCCAAATCCATATTTTGAAGATGCATAACAAATGAGAATTCATAAAAGCAATCTTTTTCCCCAAAATCTTGACTCACTGAGTTGAATCATACAGCTATCCCCCTGCTTTTCAAAAGTTCACATGACACTACTCACTTTCACAAAGAATTTATACCGATACCTGCTTTTGCTAACCAAAAAAAATCTGAAGAGACCTTTTGCTCTTAAGATAAAAGGTGGGAAGCCAAACTACGATTCAGTGTTTGTTTTGCTGGGAGCTCTTACTGAGGCAGCCTGCATGCAGAGCAGCGAGAGTAGCACCCCAAGCTCCTTCCCCAGGAATTACAGTCAGCATTTCAGCACAAGCCATCGCAGCTTTGAACTGTGTCTGTGAAAATCTGTGCTTTATCTTGACTTATTTTGTCCATCCCTTAGCAAGATGTATTCCAAAAAGCCTAAGAGAGTTCCTAAGGGTATTCCACTTAGCATAAAACTGGCTGCAATTAAGCTTTCAATCGTGGTGCACAAAATGCAAACATTGTGCATGTGTTGAATTTTGGGTCTGAGAACCTCAAAAAATTTTCCATATAAATCAATGTAATTGCTTCTTTGCTTTATGGTTTCATAAACCATTTAGGTTTATGAAAGCTTTCATAGGAACACACTATTTCAAATAGCCGGGGAAACCTGTACTTTCAGAGAGTCAGCCCTGGCCCAGGCTGCTCATTTCCCTACCTTCTTGATAGTATGTTCCAGCCCTACTCTAGGCTCATCCCAGAACTTTCATGCTTTATGCCAAAACTATCTAGCATTCTTATTTCTTGTCCCCAACATTTGCCAGAAGCAACGCCATACTAAAATCTCAAAAGCCTATCTTGGCAAAGCAAGAATGGCTGATAGCAAAGGAAAAGGGCTTCTAAAAAGTAGAATGCAATAGTGCTAAACTGCCAACGACAACCATTCAGCCCCTTCATCCCACTATTGATCTACTGAGCTCCATGGATAAGAATAGTCTTGGGGCTTATTTGTGCGGGCTGCGTGGTCATACTGTCTTTCCTTTGAGGCACTAGTAACACTGAATTCAATATACAGTAATTGCTCAAGTTATAGAGATTCCATTCTTGAAGAAAAGTTACACTTGCCAAGAAGATAAAGGTTATAGAAACTTCTAAAAAAAAACCCACATTTCTGAATATTAAATCTCTGCTCTACTGTGTCAAATGCTATTCAGGAAAACATGAGGTATTAGAATCTGCAAAGGCATACTCTCCCCCATCCTTTTGCATTATGCATACAATGCCCCTTTCTGAAGTTTGTTAACATGTTACCATCTTGCAATTTAATTTGGGAGGCTTGCTTTCTCCTGGCAGGTGTCTTGGTAAATAAGTCTCACCAAACCCCATGTGCCTGGGGGAGGCTTACCCAGATTGTCCAAAGGATGGAGACTCAGCCCTACCTCAGCACTTGCCTATAGGGTTTAGAGGATGTAAAAACATTTTTGCCCTGTGTAGAGAGCTGAATGGAAGCACATACATGCAAAAAATAAGAGGATTTTTAAAAAGTCTTGTCTCTTCTCAGACCCCAAACAAACCTATCTTCTCCACAACTTGCCTAACCATGACATAAAATTCCAAGAATAACTTAGTGTAATAACTTAGTGTAATTTCTTTTAAAACTTTCTGAAGTATTGTTAGTTCTCCATTATATCTACAGGATAGATATGGATTTGCCTTAATCTCTCTCCTCTTTTTAAAACATACATTGCTCATAAAACCTAACTATTCCTAATAAAGACACAGCAAGCAAATGTTCTTGAGAAATCCATTTATCTTTCCCTTAAAAATGTGTTCTGGTTCTTACATTTGTAAATGAATGATCTGGAAAGTGACTTCAAACTGAAGCACCTGTATCTGAGAACCAAAACCTTTGGGAATTAGCCATGGAGCTACTGCTGGGTAACCTCTGCAAGTTATTGCCACTCATTGGCCTTGTTTACTCAGGGAACACAAAAGGTAAGATCAAAGACTGAATCTGGGGCCTCTTACAGCATACCAAATCAAAACATGTCTGAGTTTGTCTTTAAATAATAAAGCCTTGCTGTGAAGATTCACTGTTCAAGTCCCACCACATAGCTTCCTCTGATAATTCACTTCAGACTGGAAATAGCTCTTCTCTAAGACTCAAACTCAGCTGCCAGCAGACGTGCACTGTCTCATTGACATTTGTTAAATGTGGAATCTTAACATATCTCCTCTTGAAATGCAGCTTACATGTGATGGGGGGGATGATAAACCAAAGTAAGTAATTAAGGCTCCTCTGAAAGAGGAGAGATATTCCACCACTTCTTTCTCAGCCCTGTCTCCCCAGCCACTTAAACTCTGGTCGTCACTTTCTCTCTGGCGAATTCAGTAGCGATAGCTGAGTTCTTCAAAATCTTACTGTCTAACTGTAGACAGGATTTGGGGAACTGGCTCTTACTATTCTGACTGGACTCACAAGACAGGCCCAAGGCCAAGTTTAAGAATTGCAGGCAGATTTCCAGGCAATTATTGACTGTGTGTAATGACCAAAATATCTGAGCGACTTCTCCGGAGTCTTTTTCTGTGTGCATGATCCCCTGTAGTTGATGAATGAGTTGAATATGCCCTCACTTATCCTCGGAGGACACAGCTAGGGCGAGCACACACATGGGCACATCTTGTCTTAGCAAAATGCTTTTCTTTCCCTTCAACGGCTTCTGCCCCGGCCCTAAAATGGCACCTCCAGTGGAGAGCCTGAGGCCTGCCTTCCAAAATCATCAGAGAATAAGGTTGAAGGACTCCATTTTAACTCTTATTTTGCTTAATGTTACCCCAAAGTTGGACACATTCCCAAAACACAGTTCTCAAAAGGGCAACTTTGTTTCTAAATAACATGCCCATTTAACAAGATACAGTTTTCCTTGGCTGCTATTTCAAAACCCCTTCCCAGGCCTCATGCCTGTGGTCACTTGTCTTTGGATGTCTTACAAATGGCCTCCTGACTGAGGTATTTGGGAGAGTATCTCCTGAGTCACTATGTATTAAAGTTGGGTTAAATATAATAAATTTAATATTTCAAATTAAAATGAGTGCCTTTAAACGCATATACCAACAAGGTGAGGTATTTCCAGCACAACCTCAAATGTAGTTACAGGTGCGATGAAAACTGTACATACTTTTATTGGGAGGGTTTATAGTGTTAAATGAATATATTTACCTTGGACTTGAAAGGGCTTTGTTTGTAGTTTAAATTAATGGCTACATCTTAAAAGATTGGAAAATAGCAAATTACTTGTAAGAAGGGACAGTCTCTAGATATTGCCTAGGGTTAGCTGAATAGATGTTCTGTCACCCATCAATTGCTCATTTCAAATGGCCCAAAGTTTATTGAACTTCTGCAATTGGAAAGCTGGTTTTTTTTTTTTTTTTAATTTTCAAAAAATAAGAATATTTTGACTCATTTTAAGATGGCAGTATTCAGCCTGAGAAGTACTCATCCGATGCTGAAGTTATAAAAAATGTACTCTTACAACTGAGATGTTGCCATTTCTCTTACTAATGTTCATTTATGCCAAAGCAGCTGCAGAAAGTAGCCATTAAAACCAGAATTGCCACTCGCATGCTGGGTCAAATACATGTTACATCACATTATATTCCAAATCAGACTTGTTAGGCAGTGCGTGAGTCTCAAATTCTACAAAAACAAGAGAAAGATGATTAATAAAGCAAAGCATTTCTTGACCTTTTTAGAAGGAAATCAAGTAAATCATTCTTATTGCTAAGATTTTTGTATTGCTCCACAGGGCTAGAAATTGTGGCCTTGTAACCTACAAGATGAATATAAGAGGAAACCTCTGTATGATTTTCAAAGCAGCTATAAAATGGAAAGTAAATTTAACATGATCTTAAAAATGTAATATTGAAAGTGTGGAGAATGCCATTTTGTCAATATTTCTGTTGTCTTTTATGTATGTCATTGCTTCTCTTTCAATGCTTCCTGGGAGCTAACCTTCACCAGTTTCCAACCTGCAAAGCTAAAACCCAGAGCTCTAGGCAGAAACAGAGAAGACAAACACACAGATTAGGGGTAAATGCAAAGGGAATTAGGCGTCTAAACAAATTCTCCATTTCATTTTGATTCTCAAAGTGTGGTCCATGTACCAGCAGTATCAGCATCACCTGGAAACTGGTTAGGAAGGCAACTTTTCTGGTGTTACTCTAGAAACAGACACTTCGAGGCGAGAGCTCAATGATCAGTGCTTTAACAAGTATCCGAGGTGATCATGGTGCAGTTCTAAGTATTTCATATTTATGACACCATTCAGTCTTCACAACCACATTAACATTTCCCATTTTATAAATGAGGGAGCTAAGACCTAGAGAGAGTAATTTGTACAAAAGAGTAATTTGTACAAAATTCCACAGCTAGTAAAATGGATGACCATTTTCCCTGGAATATATTTTCTTGTCTTCAGCTGATGGTAAAATTATGGTGAAAAAATAAAATATACATAAAAGGTTCATAATTGCTAATTTATGATTTTAATATGAAATAAAATCCTTTATACAATTGCTTGTGTAATTAAGTTACACTAATAATAACACCTATAAAACAAATCATATAAAGAAAACTAAAACCATCATATGCAAGATACCTTTCATATGATACATACATAATCTTTTTTGACATGCTAAACTAGTTCTGAGCCCACAGTCCTAACCTCAGCTCTGAGGAAAAAGTCAGTTTTTGTATATCATCACCCTCAAGGTTCGCTTTCAGGCTGAGCAGAAAGGCCTTGGCTTGAGAACCATCTTCTCAGAAAGTCATGGGCATTTCTGTCACCAAAGGTCAATAGAAAATACAGACCTGTAAGTAGGTAGAGAGGACTCAGATCTGCAAATTCTCCAAACCAAATGAAGGCTCGTTCTTGTACATCTTGCTTTTTTGTTGAGATTAAAATCATTTACATTTTGCAATTTCCCACCCACATAGTTACACCTTATATTTAGTAATATATTTTTAATTTGGCGTTACACCATACAATTAGTTAAAAAAAAAAGGTGTTTTTTTCAGTAATAACACAAAAATTCCTAAATATAAAAATAATAATAGGAAATAAACTGTTTTTTTCACAAGCTGCCACTTTTCACTGTGGCCATTTTAACAGTCAATTATTAGAAACCTATAACATGCATTTCTTGGAGTAACTCTTTTCTAAACATCACTAAAATTGTGCTTATTCACTTTTCTTGCTATCAAAGAAGTCTCATATCTGCATGTATTCATGCTTTCTGGCTCTGTATTTGCACTTTTGGAGTTCTATACAGTATATATGCACATCTGTATTCTGAGAAAAATATTTGTTTTACTTTATATTTATTGTTGACACTATTACAAATGTCTCTACTTCACCCAAAATAAAAATTGATGTTTTTAAGACTAAATGATATGTTCTGGAAGAATACAAGTGAATATATTTTTAAATAGATTGCATAATTAATTTTCCAAATATTGAGGAAGGGAGAAAAATGAAACAGCAACTTAGCTGTGGATTTAATCCCTGAATGGTGCTAGCAGTGCAGTGGCAGGGAGACCAGCTCCTGCAACGCTGGCTGCAAGCTGACACTGCACTGCAATTAACTACTGGTTTAAAGCCCTGCAAATATAACACTGCTTATTGGAGTGAAAGCTGGTTGGAAATCCAAATAAAAATTTCATAACTGCAAAAATAAGTTCTAGCTTCCTTCAAGCTTCTAGACTCAGGGAACAAACAAACATACACACACGGATGTTGAATAAGTATTGTCCACACTTTCTAGATGTGGAGTGCTATGGGGGCTGGGGAGAGCATCACATAGTGCATATCTTTCTGAAAATGATTCTGATATGAGCAGTGAAAATTAATAGTTCCATGGAGCTGAAAGATAGGTTCACATGGGAAATCATCTTTCATAGTCACTTTTAAAGACAAAAATTGATTAGGTGACCTGTTCATTTTACACCTACTGCAAGAGAGCTGTTTAAGCTAAATCAGTATCTACTGACTGTGTCCTGTAAATTAAACCATGGATGGATGCTGGGTTAGGGAGAAAAAAACATTTCTTTTTTTTTTTTTTCAACAATAATTATTGAGAATCTACTAGGCACCAGGTACTGTTCTAGGTGTTTAGGATTTGAGGTGGGGTGAATGAAAGAGAAACAAATTTCTACTTCTTAGTGTATATTCTAGTAGGGAGGACAGATGATAAACAAGATGCATAGCCATAATTATTGCCATGAAGAAAAATGAAGCAAGAAAATGGGACAAGAGTGATGTTGGGAGGAGTATAGTAATTGCAGGTAACTGGCGTGGGTGAGTCTTCAGTAAGAAAATGGTGAAGGAGATAAAGAAAGAACCCAGAAGGATGTCCAAGGGAAGATCATGCCAGGGAAAGTGAATGGGCCCCAAGCTCAAGGCAGGAGACTCCTGAAGTGTAAAGACAATAAGGAAGCCCTGGTGTCTGGGCTAGAGTGAGTGAAAGAGTAGTATGAAGTGAAGACAGAAGCGAAAGGGGGCAGACTACTTAGAACCTCGTCATAGGTCATTGTAATGACTTTGACTTTCACTCAGAGTGAGAAGGAAGCCATTATAGGAGTTGCAGCAGAGGTGATAAATGATATGTAAATGTTCATTCACCGATTCATGAAGAAAACTGATACATAACAAGTCATCACACTATCAAAAATGAATGCAACCACTAATATTTTATTTGCTAATAAACTTTGAGTGCTTACTATGTGTCAGGTTTTTTCACAAATGCACATGGTTTCAACGTGTTCTATACTTCAGTTGAGGAAAGGGAAGCTTGGAGAGTTTCTGTTAACTCGTCCAGTATCACAGAGCAAGATGGAGCAGAGCTGTCCTTCAAACTCAAGCATTGTGAATTCTGACTCCCTGACTTCCTCAATACTCAGGAGAACGCACAGAGGGCCTGATTTGCTCCACATAGAAAGTGGAAGAAGTCTCCACAAAGAAGTAACAGTTGAACTTCGACTGAAAGAATGAGTGGTTTTCCTGGAAGAGAATGGGGGCAAAGTCATTCCAAGCCAAGAAAGCATGGTATGTTCAGGAAGAGGTTTTCTGTGGTTGCAACTTTCTAGCCCGCAGCAGAGGCTTGAGATGGACCAGACAGGGGTTTTTAACAGGTCCTGATCCAAAAGAAAGATCTCCTCTTTGCTGAGAAAATTGTTTTCCTGTAACCAAGTGAGGATAGGAAAAACCACACTGAAACGTTTGCTTGTGGACAACAAACCATGTATATAATTACATATTCACAATACTATTTGACTTCTTTTATAGACAGCAAACTTTCTGAGGGCAGGAACCTGCTTTCCTGTGTCTTGTCTCCTAATAAGTGTCTGGAAACTATTTGTTAAATGAAAGTATGAATACTTACAATATGTAAGAATACTGGGTTACATGTGTGTTCAGTAGCAATATATACTCCTCTTTTGTAAATTCACGTCCTGGAGTGGGTGTGAGTGGTAGCCATGCAAAGCCCAGTTCCATGTCCTTCTACCCAGGAGGCAAATGCAGCACGCACTCAGCTAGCACATGCTACTCTAGTGACAAGCCAGGCTCCCTCAGCCAGGAGGTCAGTGATTGAGTAGAATCCTGGTACCACTCTTGGAGTGAGTTCCCACAGATTCTAAGACCTTGTTATCTGAGAGGGAAGAATCAACTCAGCTGGGAAATGAATAGACTTTGTTAGGTTATCAGTCCCTGGCAGGGAACACCCCCTCATCTCTAGGTCTCACTTATCAGGAGTAGCACCAATGATGTCATGCAGGAGACAATATAGGGATAAAACAAGTTCCTGTTCCCATAGGCTCAGCATCTGAAAGAAAATAACACACTTTGGAAAAGGAAGTTATGTCTGATGAATCTAGTGTGATAGGAGGGTCCCAAGTGACCATGTGTAGAAATGGAACCATTGAAAGTCCATCAGTTTTTAAAATGTATCTAGACTTTAATAGGGATATTGTCAGTGTTCTTTACCAGAATTTCAAAAGTAAAACTCTACAAGATGGGAGACTAAATTTTCAGAATGGAAAGTGATGTAGAAATAAGAATTGATGGATAAAGTACAGAGTGATGTTTTCTCTAAGAAAAAGTACAAATGATGTTGCTCCATGGAAATAACCCTGAGAAGTCTTTCTTACAACATTTATAAGTGATCCAGATTCCAGAACAAAAATTATTTATATAAATTGATTTTAGGGTTTCTGATTCATGTTAAATTTATATTCAAATATATAATTTATTGAAAAATGAATGAATCTGGTTGTTAGGAGTAATTCAGGTTTTGCTTTAGAAATGCCAGGGTTCTATTCTCAACTCCACAAATTATAGGTTAGACAATCTTGGAAAACTATTCAGCCTTTTCAGATTCATTAATTTCCTCATTTATAGAATGGGTTCAAAGAATACATCTTACTGTTTCTCAGTATAGGTCATATAAGATCATGAGTCTACCATATTGGGCATATGGTTGCCACATTAGATGCTCTAAATAGGTAGCAGCTATCATTGCCACTATAGTTTTTTTTTTTAGCAATTTCTCAATATTACAGTGTTATTTGTTTTTCCTCTAAAAATAAAAAGAAAGGTAAGAACGATTGACCTAGAACAGTAATTCTATAAGCATGTCCTTTGGAACCTCAGCCCCCCAGATCATTCCAGAGTATCTGAGAGGTAAAAGCTACTGCTACAATATCGTTTTGCTTTTCATAGTATTCACACCCACACTGATGTGGGAAAGGCAATTGTAAGTAAACCTTCTGACGTGCTGACACAAATCAGGGCGGCAGCACCGAACAGGACTAGTCATTGTACTCTTCATCTCTGTGCAACCCCAGTTGTTTTCATTACCATTTTACCATTTTTATCCCCACCCAAAGACTTTCTTTTCATTGCTCTGTAGGGAGAGAGGAAGAGAGTGAAGAAAGAAGAGAGAGAAACATTGATCTGTTGCCTCCCATCCATGCCTGGTCAGGGGATCATATGTGCCCTGACCCTGAATCAAACCTGCAACCCTTTGGTCATGGAAGAGTGCTCCAACCAACTGAACCATACCAGCAAGCCTAGAGTTTGTTTGTTTGTTTGTTTGTTTGTTTGTTTTGTTTGTTTTTAAGCCAGTTTTACTTAAAATCCTTCATAGATAAAACTCACTTTATTCACTAAAGTTCTATCATCGAGTACACATCTTTTTAAATATTCTGTGCAACTGAATATGCAGTAAACTTAAAGCATTCCTTCTGCACAGAGTTTAATGGTGGTCTTCAGGAAAAGCACTTTCATGATTTTTTTTATGGAACTGCATGTTTTATTTATTTGAAAGAATTACTGAAGACAAATTATGGTTTTACAGACTTGAGTTTTTGTCATGTGTTCTTTCAAAAATGAACTAAGTAAACCTGTTATTTCAGGAGAACAAATCCTAACGTTTGTTGCAAGTGATAAAATATGATTTTCAAATAAAAATTAGATTTGAAAAACTGTATCCACCATTCTGAACCTGAGAGTGTCGCAAAGCTTAAAGATTCTGATGGGATTGGTGGCTATATTAGTGAATGTGATTTTTTTTAACATTCTAAAGTGAAAATGTCAGCATTTGAAAAACCTTCATAACTCAATGAACTGATATTTTTAAATGACCAATGTATGACATTACAAAATCAGTCATACATGTGTAACAGATCCAGTTAAAGTACAAGATAGACCTATGTACTTTTATATAACAGGATAAAAAAGCTCACTGTTATGATTTGAAATTCTACATTGCAACTGCTCTTTAAGAAACCAGCACGTCAAATGTTGTAAAATATCAATGAAGAATATCCACATTTTTCTGGAAAGACTACTATAATGCTCCTTTTTATACCAGCTACATATATGTGTGAAGCCAAACTTATTCTTTATACCTCAATGAAAGCAACACATGGCAACGAGAATGCAAAATAAGAATGAGTAGCCATCTATCTTCTAATCATCAGACATTAAAGAGATTTGCACAAGTTTTTAAAAATGCCACCCTTCTCATTAATTTTTGTTCCATAAAACAGTTATTTTATAAAATATTATTTAAAAATATGCAATGATACCATTATTTTAAATAAACAAATAATTTGAATTTTCCCCACTTTCATTTTTAATCAGATAAAATTGATGGATATTACCCATATAAACAAAAGCTGTTTGGTCCTCAATGACTTTTGAAGTTGCTCAGGGATTTTATGAACAAAGAATTTGGGAACTACAAATTTGGAACCTGGAGATTCCATTGCATGTATCTCCATCTTGCTAATTCCATGAGGCTTTTCTGACTAAATTTCACCCCTGGATATTAGTGTATAAAAAATATGTTTCATGTTGTGTTAAAACAAAACTACAAAAACAGCAAATATAAGAACAAAATCCAAATTGCACTAATAAGTAGAAGGATTATAACTGTCAATATTGACTCCAGAAAAGAATCATAGTGTTATATTTTTGAAGGCATCAAAAGCTAAAGATTTGCTAATTAGTGTATTTTTGGTTAGAAATGGGGTTTTATAGTGGTTTTAAAAGTGGTGACTTTTCAATTACCATCATAAATGTTAGAAAGGGGTTGAAGTAAAGATATTCAACGTATATATAATTTGGCAAAGATGTTTCTGAGTTATATCCCATTCTTACCAATCCAAGCATTTGAATTCAAAAGATTTCTCTTTTTCTGATACAACCAGAGAGTAAAAGAATTCTGCCTCTAGACTCTTGCATTTGCTGTAGGTGATAAATTATCAAATTGACGCTTAGAGGACAGAGAGTATCAAGACAAGACTGCATGAACTTAAGTGCCTATTTGCTAATAAATGCTCATTGAGGTTCACTGCATACACGTGGGGCAGAATTTTGTAGGGTGATGTTATTTAACCAACTAAAGGAACTTGAAGTTACAAGACCAAACCAACAAAGGGTAGATTTTTCTCAACTGCATTTCATTATTTAGCTGTGAGTGTGTCATGGTTTAAGACTTTTTTGAAAATGATATCATACACAAGTTAGTGATTCATTTCAGCTTAGATAAAATTAAACTATGGTGGAAGTTAATATGAAAAGAAAAATGACCAGGGGCTAAGTTAATATTTACTATCTCCTATAGTTAACCATTTAAAAATTTGGAAAACCTAATAATTAATCACTCAACAGACATTAAAGAGTAGATTATATCATTACTATGGACCCTGTGGATTAGGGGCCATGAGACCCCTAGTTAATTTTAAATATAACTCACGAACTAAATTCAATATCTCCCTCCCATATCCTTCATCTTTGACAACAGTAATATCCGCATTGTGCCCTTACCTTTCACTCTAACAAAGATTATAAAGTGATGGGGAAAATTTGTACCTGTGAATTAGCTGTGCATGTGTAAATTATCTCTCATAGTTTATCTTTCATAAATCCTTAAGTGAATTTAATTTTAGTTTTGAATCTAACTTGTATCATATTTAACAACTGTCTTCAATCAAATATTCTATATACCACATTATTAGAAGTCCAAAAAAGAAAAAATATTTAAATCACATCAATAACTTTTTTTTTATAAATTCTTGGATTGCATCTTGGAAAGTTCCATGTTGGTCTAAAAATGAATAAATAAAACTTCAAAGCTTCTATATACACCTTTAAAAAATAAGAGTTGAATTTCATGTGGGGAATAAACACCACCACCAAAGTGAGATGTCAGCTTCATTGATTATCCTTAATATATTGCCTAATACATCAAACATTATTGAAAGCTTGGCAAGCCTGAAGGTGGACTATTTATTTCCACATGTTCTGAATATTAAGGTTTAGCAAGAAGAATCTAGGATCCTGTGATATCAATCTTTCTTAATTACAAACGAGTTGCTGAGCACTTGTTTTATTCAAGAAACACCCATTCAACCAGGAGGAAGATAGTGGTGTGGTAGGAGGGAGTGGATTCCACTTCCCCCTACACACGGGAGAAAAACCTAGCTGATCGGAGGAACAGAGCAAACAGCCAACAATACCCCAGTATATATGAAAGTAGGAGACCAAGAATTGTAGCGGACACTGAAAAACCAGACAGTAAGGAGACTGCTTCAGGACAATAAGGTCCCAGGGACCTAAGGTGCGGGGACCAGGGTGGCTGCAGCCCCAGGCCAGGGACATGCCAGGTCTGCCACAGGATCCTTAGGAGAGAGCCAGGTCAACTGCTCCCTCCCCAGCCAAACAAGTTTTGAGCAGCACTGAGAGGGACCTGGCTGCTTGAAGTGACAGAGAGGGGGAATAAGGACTAAGTGGCAAACACACAGGGGCTGTGAGCACCCACAGAGCCTGTGGACTCTGGTTGGGGAGAGTTAAGAGTCGCCTAGTGACAGGCCCTGACCCCGATAGTCACTGGTCTGGCTGGAGAATTGGGGTGTGCCGGAGGCCAGGCTGTTGTTCGGAGCAGCAGGATTGAGTAGGAGGAATTTCTCAAAAAGAAAAAGTGAAAAGAGAGACACTGGGGGATTCTCCTGCAGTAGCCGCTCTGGCTAGCTAGCTCCCCACCCAGCCAAGCAGCAATCCCGAAGTTGAGCAGAAGGCCCTGCGCACCCCCATAGCACTGGGAAGGAAGGGTGCACTCCCAAACCCGTGGGACCAAGGCAGCCTGGCTGAGTGTGGCCAGGCTCGCACCACACCCCAGCCCACAGTGGTAACACCATCCCACAACCAAGGTGCTGGGAGGAGGCACCAGGCTGTGCCGATTGGGAAGGGAGAAAAGCCATACCAATAGCCCTCAGCCTGCTGCAGTTGGAAAGACAAGAAAAATCAGTTTGGCTGGTTTGAAACCAACAAAATGCTCTTGGGCTTTTGTTGTTGTTGTTGTTGTTTAAGTAATTTTTTTATTTTTTATTTTTTATTTTTTATCTTTGAATTTCTTTTTCCTCTCTTTCCTTCTTTCTTGTTTTATTCCTTCTTCCTTTCTTTCCAATTTCATTTCATATTCCTTCCTTCTTCTGCTTTTTTTCTTTTTAAATACCCACAAGTGAGACAAAAACCTGGAACTGTAAAAAGACCAGAGTTGGACCCAAAGAGGGGGTATCACAACAGCTGTGACAGTGAGGCAAATTTCACTTTGCTACTACAGAGGACCTGCAAGTTATTGCATATTTGTATTATTATTTTTCCCATTATTCTTACATATTTTATTTTAATAGTATTTTATATTCCTCTTCTTACTGTATAGTCTTATTTGCTTGTCTGTGACATTGTATCATTTGATAGGTTTACCCTGTTCTCTCTTTCATAGTATATTGCTAATTTACTATTCTTCACTTCACTTGTGTTCCATTAGCACACTACTCAAGGTCCTATACTCCCTATTCTTGTTATCCAGATCTCATAGATTCTGTCATATGATTGTGGCTCTAATATTATTGTAAATAATAGCTGTTCCATACAAGTGTAAATAGTTCATAACACTCCTCCCAGATCTTAGCCCACTTCATGGTTTCCTGAACTCTATTACTGTAGTGGTTAACTCTCTCTCACACATTACACCTATTTACTATCCTTTACTCTCACCTTACCTCCAAATCTGACCTCCCACAACCTCACTGCTTTCTAGATCCAACTCACAATCCTCCCTCCCCAACAAGAGTCTCATCTTTTTTTCCTCCTTTCTAAAAAGTGTCTAGTTGGGTAGAAGATCATGGTTAACACTATACATAGTCAAAGGATCTCCTATCTCTTCTATACCAGCTGCTACTGTGAATATCATAGAATACTCTCTTGCTGTCTTAAATCATTTTGCCTTCCCCTTCCAATGGATCACAAGAAAGAGCAAGTGGAAGCAGTGAACACCAGGATACCCACTAGAAGAGGAAACTCAACAACAAAGGAACCACCAACAGAAAACAACAGAAGAAGGTGAAGGAGGGAGTGAAAACCACACAAACCTCAATCTAGAACCTATCTGGAAATACAACTAAATAGTGGAGAAACTACCCAGTACAAACAACTGAACAAGAGCAAGAGAGAATCCTCAAAACCTTCTACATGTGGAAGAAACAGCTTCAACATAACCAGCCCTCACCAGCACAACAAAATACAAGAGGTGATGGACAGAATGACCCTCAGTTAACCAGCTGGTGGGAAAGACCCACCAAAGAAAGACCCAACAACAATCAAAACCCAAAGACAAACACAGAGCCAACTTCAATGACAGACTGATTCCAGTGAGCTGGGGAGATCAAGGACTCTGCACCATTGAATCTCACAGGTATTCTAAAACAGAAGTTCACACTATAAACCCAGGGAGCCAGAACAGAGCAATTTAAGAAGTTGAGCCAAACAAGAAGAGTCTCACAAACAATGGGAAGACAAAGAAACAATCCCCAAATGAAAGGAAAGGAAGAAGCCCCAGAAAGAATGCTAAATGAAACACAAACAACTCAACTATCAGATATTGAGTTCAAAGTCATGGTGATCAGGAAGCTCAATGAGCTCACAATGAACTACCTGAAACTACAGGTAAACTACAATGAACTCACTGCAAACTACATCAACATGAAAAAGGAAATAGAAACTATCAACAAGGGCCAAGAGGAAATGAAGAGTACAATTTCTGAACTGAAGAACACAGTAGAAGGAATCAAAAGCAGGATCGATGAAGCAGAAGATCAGATCAGTGAGTTGGAGGACAAAGTAGAAAAAAACACCCAGAAAGAGCAAGAAAAGGAAAAGAAGCTCAGAAAGAATGAAGAGGGATTAAGAGAAATGCAAGACAATAGGAAACATAATAATATCTGTATAATAGGGATACCAGAAGGAGAAGAAGAAGAGCAAGGGATAGAAAACCTATTTGAAAAAGTAACGATAGAAAACTTCCCTCATTTGATGAGAGAAAAAGTCATACAAATCCAGGAAATACAGAAAGTCACAATCAAGAGGAACCCAAAGAGGCCCACTTCAAGACACATCATAGTTAAAATGGCAAAATTCCAAGACAAACAGAGAATCTTAAAGGCAGCAAGAGAGAAACAGGAAGTAACATACAAGGGAACCCTGATAAGGTTGGCAGCTAACTTCTCAATGGAAACACTTGAAGCCAGAAGAGAATGGCAAGAAATATTCCAAGTAATGAGAATCAGAGACCTGCAACCAAAACTACTTTACCCAGCAATACTCTCAATCATGATAGAAGGCCAAATAAGGAGCTTCCCAAACAAAAGAAGTCTAAAGGAATACATTTCCACCAAACCAGTTGTACAAGAGATGCTAAAGGGATGGCTTTAAGGAAAGGAAGGAAAAGAGAGAAGGAACACAGGTACAAAAATGGCAATGAATAAGTACCTATCAATAATAACCTTAAATGTAAATGGATTAAATGCTCCAATCAAAAGGCATAGAATAGCTGAATGGATAAGAAAGTATGACACACACATATGCTTCCTACCAGAGACCCACCTCAGGACAAAAGACCTACACAGACTGAAAGTGAATGGCTACAAACAAATTTTCCAAGCAAAGGGACAGGGCAATAAAGCCAGGGTAACAATACTCATATCAGACAAAATACACTTCAAAAGAAGAGCCATAAAGAAAGACCCAGAAGGTCACTTCATAATACTTAAGGGAATAATCCACCAAGAAGACATAAACATTGTAAATATATATGCACCCAACATAGGAGTACCCAAATACATAAACAAAATCTTAGAGGACTTCAAGAAAGGTATTAACAGCAACACAATTATAGTAGGGGATTTTAACACCCCTCTGTCAAAAATGGTGAGATCTTCCAAACAAAATATCAACAAAGATATTGTGGCATTGAACAATACTCTAGATGAATTGGACTTAACTGATATATAGAGAGCCCTTCATCCCAAAGAAGCTGAATACACATTCTTTTCAAAATGCACATGGAACATTTTCAAAGATAGATCACATGATAGGACACAAAACTAGCCTCAACAAATTCAAAAAAATTGAAATCATACCAAGCATTTACTCCAACCACAAGGGATTGCAACTAGAAACCAACCCAAGCAGAAAAACCCAAAACACTCAAAATCATGGAGATTGAATAGCATGCTACTAAACAATGAATGGGTCAAAAATGAAATTAGGGAAGAAATCAAGTGATTTGTTTCTGGAAACAAACAAAAAATGAACTCACAACAACCCAAAACTTATGGGACACAGCGAAGGCAGTTCTGAGAGGGAAGTTTATAGCAATACAGGCCTACCTAAAAAAGATTGAAACCTTTCAAACAAACAACCTAATGCTACTCCTACAAGAACTCGGGGAATAACAATGAAGACAGCCCAGAGCAAGTAGAAGGAAGGAAATAATCAAGATCAGAGCAGAATTAAATGACATAGAGACTAAAAGCACAATTCTGAGGATCAATGAATCCAGGAGCTGATTCTTTGAAAAGATAAACAAAATCGAGACACCTGTAAGCAGGCTCATCAAGAAAAAAAAGAGAGAGGACCCAAATAAACACAATCAGAAATGAAAGAGGAGAGATTACAACTGACACCACAGAAATACAAAGGATTGTGAGAAATTACTATGAAGAACTGTATGCCAAGAAATTTGAAAACCTAGGTGAAATGGACAAATTTCTAGAAAAATACAATCTTCCAAAACTCAATGAAGAAGAAGCAGAAAACTTGAACAGACCAACAACAACTGATGAAATTGAAGCAGTAATCAAAAAACTCCCTACATACAAAAGCCCTGGATCAGATGCTTTCACAGGAGAATTCTACAAAGCATTTAAGGAAGAGCTAACCCCTATCCTTCAGAGACTATTCCAAAAAAATCCAAAATGATGTAAAACTTCCAGACTCTTTTTATGAAGCCAGCATCATCCTAATCCCCAAACCACATAAAGACACAACAAAGAAAGAAAACTTCAGGCCAATATCATTGATGAACATAGATGCTAAAATCCTCGACAAAATATTGGCAAACTGCATCCAACAATACATTAAAAAGATCATACACCATGACCAAGTGGGATTCATCCCAGGGATGCAAGGATGGTACAATATTAGGAAATCTGTAAATGTAATACATCACATAAACAAAAGTAAAGACAAAAATCACATGATCTTATCAATAGATGCAGAAAAAGCATTTGATAAGGTACAGCACCCATTTATGATAAAAACACTCAGCAAAGTGGGAATAGAGGGAGCATTCCTCATCATAATAAAGGCCATATATGAGAGGCCTACAGCCAACATCATACTCAATGGGAAAAAACTAAAACCTTTTCCACTAAGATCAGGAACAAGACAAGGTTGTCCTCTTTCACCACTTCTATTCAATATAGTATTGGAAGTTTTAGCCACAGTGATTAGACAAGAAAAGGAAATAAAAGGCATCCAAATCAGAAAGGAGGAAACAAAACTGTCATTGTTTGCAGATGACATGATAGTATACATAGAAAATCCTATAGACTCAGCCAAAAAGCTGCACAACCTAATAAATGAATTTGGCCAAACAGCCGGATACAAAGTCAATATCCAGAAAGCAAAGGCATTTTTGTATGCTAACAATGAAACAGCAGAAGCAGAAATCAAGAAAAAAATCCCATTCGATATAGCAAAAAGAAAAATAAAATACCTAGGAATAAACCTAACCAAGGAGGTAAAAAACCTGTATGCAGAAAACTATACAACACTGAATAAAGAAATCAAGGAAGACACAAACAAATGGAAACATATACCATGTTCATGGATCAGAAAAATTAACATCATCAAAATGTCCATACTACCCAAAGCAATTTACAGATTCAATGCAATACCTATTAAAGTACCAATGGCATATTTCACAGGCATAGAACAAACACTTCAAAAATTTATATGGAACCATAAACAACCCGGAATAGCTGCTGCAATTTTGAGAAAGAAGGGCAAAGTAGCAGGGATCACAGTATGTGATATCAAACTGTATTACAAGGCCATTGTAATCAAAACAGGCTGGTACTGGCATAAAAACAGGCACATGGACCAGTGGAACAGAACAGAGAGCCCAGAAATAATCCCAAGTCTTTACAGTCAAATAATATTTGACAAAGGGGGCAGCAACATAAAATGGAGTAAAAATAGCCTCTTCAACAACTGGTGTTGGGAGAACTGGACAGCTGCATGCAAAAAAAATGAAACTTGAGCACCAACTTACACCATACACAAAAATAAATTCAAGGTGGATAAAAGATTTAAATATAAGCATGACACCATTAATAGTCCTAGAGGAGAACATAGGCAGGAAAATCTGAAACATTTCGCGCAGCAACATTTTTTACTAATATGTCCTGTAAAGCAAGGAACATAAAGAAAATAATAAACAAATGGGATCTCATCAAAATAAAAAGCTTCTTCATAGTTAAAGAAAAGAGTATTAAAATAAAAAAAGAACCAACTATATGGAAAAACATATTTGCCAATGATGCCTCAGACAAGGGTTTCATCTCCAAAATATATAAACGTACATGATTCCACTCTAAGACAAGCAACCGAATTAAAAAATGGGCAAAGGATTTGAACAGACAATTCTCCAAGGAGGACATACAAAGGATTCAGAGACACATGAAAAGATGTTCAGTATTGCTAGCTATCAGAGAGATGCAAATTAAAACCACAATGAGATACCACTTCACACCAGTCAGAATGGCCATCATAAGCAAAGCAACAAACAAGTGTTGGAGAGGTTATGGAGAAAAGGGGACCCTAGTGCACTATGGGTGGGAATGCAGACTGGTACAACCACTATGGAAAACAGTATGGAATTTTCTAAGGAAACTAAAAATGGATATGCCTTTTGACCCAGCAACCCCACTGCTAGGATTATATCCTAAGAACCCTGAAACAGCAATCCAAAAGAACCTATGCACCCCAATGTTCATAGCAGCACAATTTACAATAGCCAAGTGTTGGAAGAACTTAAGTGCCCACCAGTAATGAATGGATCAAAAAACTATGGTACATTTACACAATGGAATTCTATGCAGCAGAAAGAAAGAAGGAGCTCCTACCCTTTGGGACAGCATGGATGGTACTGGAAAGCATTATACTAAGCGAAATAAGCCAAGCAGTGAAAGACAAATACCATATAATCTCACCTTTAAAAGGAACCTAAACAACAAAAACAAACAAGCAAAATATAAACAAAGACCCTGAAACAGAACAGGCTGACAATCACTAGAGGGGAGAGAGGAGGGAATTTCAGGGGAAAAGAGGAAGGGTTTGCAGGAACAAGTATAAAGGACACATGGACAAAAACTAAGGGGTGTGGAAATGGGAGGGAGGTGGAAAGGGCTGGGGTAGTGGGCTGGGTAGGGAGTAAAAGACAGAAAACTGTACAAGAACAATTAAAATAAAATTTTTTAAAAATGGCTCAACCACTGTCGAAAATGTTTGCTCAAAAGTTAAACATAGATTGTCATATGACTGGTCTATATGACAAATTATTTCTAAATATGTAGGCATATACCCCAAATAATTGAAAACAAACTCACACACACAATTTTTTTTTTAGTTAGTTCTATTCACAATACACAAAATATGGAAACAAAAAAAAAAAAGAGAGAGAAAAAAAGAATCATCCATCCGGGGCCAGTTGTGTGCATGCTCTGTCTTGTTCTTCTTTTGTATTTTTGCTTCCTTATTCTTACACTCTAAAGGGAAATAACTGCAGATTAGTATTTCACTCACATGGTTTTATAAAGAATTTATTTATGAACAGAGCAGACATATATATGATATTTCAAATTATTTGGCCCATTTAAAAAGAATTTTGTGGGATATTATAGGCAAGGACAGATGTGCAACACTAAAGAATTGACATAAAAACAATTTTTTAAAGTATGCTTAGAGTCAACTTCATGTATTTTCATACTATTGAATTGAAAAAGGCATTCTTAAGTAAATACTTTAAAATCACTGCTATTACAAATAACTATGATATCATTTTTTTCTGGCTATCAAGATAGATAATGCATTTGCTGGTACTTACCAGAAAATGAATTCTATCCTTCAACCTCATGTTGGTAATTTTAACAAAACTATTTACCCTTCGTTGTTGTGACTATAAAGTTGAATGTTAAGCTCACAGCCTGTAGATTTGTGCAGATTTGTTTAGAAAATGGGCTCTGTTGTGATCTTGTTTCAAAATTGCCAAATGGGTGTGTAATGAAAACACATATGCTAAACAAAAGACAGAAACCAAGTTTGAGAAAGAAATTAGCAAGGAAACATTAGATTTAAAACTTCTGATATAATTAAGCTGTGCTGCAAATGAAGTGGATCTTTTCGCACGCATGCTATTCACAGCGTCCATAATCATCAAATACCAGGCACTCCAGGCCAAGCCAGTAGATCAGCCACAAGGAATCAAGAATAAAGCAGAAGAGGATGTGATGATTGAACATGTGGTACCACTGGCATGATCCCAATATCAAATACCAAGGAAACATTTCAGGATAATGATAAAAAAAATTTAACAATTTTGGTGATGCTGTGTGTCTTTCCTCAGTAGGTGAAGAGAATATTTTGAAACAGCTTTCTTTAATTTTCTTTGGTTTAGGGTGTCAGCATTCTGACCTACTCAAGTGCCACCTTACCAGTGAGGTTTTCTCTCAATAAACACATGTATGTATAACATATATACAAATACATGTATCTGTAAACATACGTGTGTATGTGCATGTATATGTATATTGAGAGAAAACTTACCTGTGGTGATACTGTAAATAAATTTTATTTATAAATTATCTATTTATGAATTACTTATAATTTATAAATTATATATGACACCCTTCAATTAGTCTTGAAATAGCACCCCCTTCATTTGCACAATCTAATAAGCCATGCATTTTCTTACCTTTTTATTATCTACCCCACCCAAAAAATAAACCTCATTAAAAACAGAAATTATTTATTTGGTTTCTCTGCTGTATCTATAGAACTGGTACCTGGCACACAGTTAACAGCCATGAAAATGTGTTTCATAAATGAATGAATAAGTCAAATATGACCCTCTTTTTAGCACTAAGAGAAATATTAAAAACATCTGCACAGTATGTTTTGGTATAATTCTATCTGGCAAAATAGAGGTTCCTTTGGATTCCAGCCTTCTACAAAACATCCACATTTCTTAGAAAAATATTCCACAGAGGATTACGTTATTCTTGTAAATAAGGAAATATATCATGTCTTTCCTACAAAATATCATATTCATTAGAGAAAGAAATTTGCTTCTAGCTTTTAAATCTGTATTTGGCCACTGTTATTATTTATCACTCTTTCTTCACACTGTGTTTGGGAAGTCAAAGTTTTCTATACATTTTTTTAAGTGAAGCTGGTGAATAGCTTTTCCAAGATTTTTTTCTCTTTTAATAAGCCAGCCTTGATATTTTCCTGTTTGCATAAACCAGACTTGATAGTATCAATTAAGGAAGGAAGGAAGCAAGGAAGGAAGGAAGGAAAGGAGGGAGGGAGGG
>PVKU01014336.1:0-23655 GCA_004027475.1 Anoura caudifer
ACTCGCCCCGCCCCTTGACCGCCCCGCCCCCATCCCGCTCGCCCCTCCTCCCCTTCCTCACCAGGTACAGAGAAGGCGCGGCAGGCCTAGGGCTGGCAGGACGCCGTTGAGACCCACGTGCAGGGCAGGGAGAACTGTGCGCGCCCATGTCCCCACGTCCGCATCCGTCCTCCACCCGTTCTGTAGGGCGCGAGGGGGAGGGGAGGAGGAACGATCCGGAGAGACACTTATCTACAAGCTCTCGCTGAAGAACAGCTCCGTCCCTGCGCAGCTAATTCTGCACGTGCCCAGCTGCGCTTCGAGGCATCGCCAGCAACCCTAGCGCTGAGGGCCGGTACGTGCGCGTCTGAGCGTGGGGCCACTCAGGAACCCGGGTGGGGGCCACCCCGGGCCGTGGGGGACAACTCCACGTATGGCACTGGCTCATCTCAGACTATGTTTAATTTGGATCATCAGCGCGCCTACCTCCTCCAAGTTGGACGTGGCGCGATGGAAAAGCGCCGGATGGAGGTCCGCGGGCTGGGTCTCGGGGCCACAGCAGCCCTTGATTCATCTCGGTCTCTCGGGCACTGAGCCCACGGATCCCCAGAGCTGCCTCCTTTTGCGTTCCAGACTGTGGCGCTCACCCTACTAATCACTGGTTTCTCGTGGGAGCCCTGCTTCTGACTCCCCCCTCTCTCTGTTACAGACCCTGTTCATGGGCATGATGACTGAGCACTACCACTACCTCTTCACAACCCTGGTGAGTGTGCAAGCGTGCGCGCCGACATCACCCACGTGAGCGGGGACAGCGCCAGGTCCCCTACGGTCAGCCCCGGTGCCCCAGGCAGGACGCTGTAGCGGAGATGGGACCTACTGAAATCCAGAAATGGGGAAGCAGGTTTCTTTCTTTCTCTTCGTTTTTAATTAGCATCGGTGCAGTGCATCAGGAAAGGGATGAAATAGAAGTGTCAAAGTGCAAACTCGTCCTTAGAGAAGCATCGTGGACACTTCCCACAGACACCGCCGGCCCCTGGAGTGTGGCGTGGGCTCTCCTTCAATCAAGCCACACCCCCCCACACACACACATGCACACCCCACACTATTGTCACATGAAAACACAACGCCGACCTCCTCTTCTGGCTGTAAAGTGTGCGGCTGAAACCCGCTCAGATTCGGGGAGCCTGGGTCAGAGCACCATCTACCAAACAACGCTGGCCGGGCCGCTGCTGAGTGAGGGGAGGAGGAATCAGAACACGGGACGGCAGCTGCCACCCAGGCACGCCGGACTCAGGAGGGCCTGAGGGCAGAAGGGGGGAAGGGACACCGAGACCGAGGCGCAGGGCCACCTGCCACAGCCAGGCTGCTCTGAGCTGGGGTTAGGGCGCAAGTTCTGAAACCGTTTGTCTCCAAGGCCACCCCTCCCCCGGGGACGCCTTCCCGGTCTCTCCTCGCCAGGAAGAGAGAAGAGACCGCTCTGCTCACAGGTCCAGCCCTTTCCCCATCTGGGACACCTGGGTGTGACCTCGGCCCCAGGCGTTCTGTCACCCACAGTGGGCCGCGCCCTAAGGTCAGGCTTGGGGGAAATTTGAGGAAGGATGTGGATATCGGGAAGCCAGTTAAGGCCAGGCCCTGTAAGGGAAGGAGCAGGCTGTCCTCGCTCACGGGGGACCCGGGAATGAGGCCAGGACTGCAACTCTCTCCACGCCCAGAAACCTCGGCGTGCGGGGGCCCCCCAGCTCCACACGTTTGGGGTTGAGTCAGCACATCACACTGACTGCCGTGGAGTCCCCGAGGGATCCGATGGGCCTCTGGGAGCTCCTGGCTGAGCCCCACTGGCCGGAGTGACTTTCCCTCTGTTTACTGAGCATGATAAAGGAATGGTCCTCGGTTGGGACTGATGCTTTAAATGTGCTTTTCACTTCCCTCGGTTTTATTGGAATTGTGCCCTTCCCCTTGAGCATGAACAAAACTTGAAGAAAAAAAGAAAATTACTTAGTGCAGGGCGGGGATACAACATTCAAAAGCAGGACACTTTTTCCGACCCGGAGCTGGGAGCGCAGAGCGAATACAAAGTTTTGCTGGGAAAGGTCAGGGGGGGGCGGGAGGGGCTCAGAAGAACAGGCCATGTCTGTCTTCCGAGAACACGGTCTCCAGCAGCTTCCCACCACGCGGCTGCTTCTGTCTAGGGACCGTCAGTGTGCGGAGCAGCTGCCTGGGCTGTGCCTCCATAACCCAGCTCCGCACACTGTTAGGAAACGTCGATCCAAGTTTTTCTTTCCTGCTAAATGCCATTTTGAAAGTTTGAGATGGGCGGCACCTTTTCGATCGCTCAGCGCAGGGCACAGCCTTCTTCCAAAAGGACAGGAGTGAGTGTCACGTGCGTCTGCGTGAGCTGGGAGTGGACTCCACGCTCCTGCTCTGCCCTGGAAACCGAGGTGGCGGGTTAAACTCTTCCCCGGACACTGCTGGGCGGGGCGGGACAGGCCAGGACGGAGCAAGGTCCACTCCCAAGATGCTGGATGCTCCTGCTTCGTCTCTGACGAGAGCTTTCCGGCTCCTGTTCCCGGAGGGGTCCAGTGAGCCTTCTTCAGGCCCACAGTGAGGGAGATGCGGGCTCTTTCGGGGGGTTGCTGTTCTTTCCTGCTGGAGGCGCCTCCCTGCCCAAGGACATGCACTTCCTCAGTGTCACCTCCTTTGCGGGGGCGGGGCGGGGGGAGGGGGCAAGATGTGCTGACCCCGGGCTGGTGCCGCCCTGACGAGTGGACCTTTCGTTCCCGGGTGCACCACTGGCCCTCAGAACCTGCCTCCTTGTTAATCAAATAAAAGCCTTGAACCACATGGACGCAGGAGTGCCCGCGCCAGTGCCCCAGGGACTCGGCTCCAGGAATGAGGACCCTGAGGCTTCTCAGAAAGGTCGCACGCTGGGCCCAAGGGCTGCTGCTGGTCGGCAGCCAGGCTCCTCTTCTGGGTTTACACGAACTCCCACCGCCCGAGAGAGATCGATGAAGACGCAAAAGGTAGAGGCCGCTCCCGCCCTCGGGCGTCCGCACCGTGAGGGCGGAGCACCGGGGAGCGCGCCTTCCCGCAGCCGGAGCCGGAGCCGGTGTGGCGGCTCCCCGGGTTGGCACGAACCCCTCTGGCCCGTCCGCCGTGGGTAGCTGCCTTTCGCGCGGCGAGCTCGCCGGCACTAACTCGCTCGGCTCCTGCGTGTTTCTCGCTGCGCAGGACTTGTTCGCCCTGGACCTGGAGCTGTACAGGTACAGTGGCGTCAACATGACCGGCTTCCGGCTGCTCAACGTGGACGACCCGCGGGTGGCCGCCGTGGCGGAGAAGTGGTCCATGGAGCGGCTGCAGGCGCCGCCCAGGCCCGAGGCGGGCCTCCTGGACGGCGCGATGACGGTGAGCGGTCGGCGGTCAGACCCTGGAGGGCGGGCCTGGGTTCCCCGGGGCCGGGCCGAGCGCCTGGCGCCAGGCGCAGTCCCGGGAGCGGAGCGGGCGCGGGGCAGAGGAGGGACACGGGGAAGGTGCCTGAGTTTTCTGAAAGGCTGGGCGCGGTTCTCTCCAAACCTGCTGCTTTCGTCGTTTTCTGCCCGGGCCCGTCCGGGTGAAAACAGCTGGAGTCGCCGCCACAGCCGGCCAGAGGGGGGCAAAGCAGAAACCACGTGGTGACAGCTTCGCGGCCCCAGAGGGACAGTGGGGAGGGGCGGGAGGGCAGCCCCTGCCTGCCCCATCTCGGGGAGGGCGCAGCACGTGGGAAGTGCGGGAGCCCCCCCGTGGTGGCCAGAGGCCCCCCTTTCAGACTCTGGGGGGGCGCTCCACTCTCCCCGTGGGTCACCCCCGGGGGGGCAGTGCCAGGCCCGCCCCAGTGGCGGGGGCGGGGGGCGGGTAGCTTCTCCCAACAGCATCTGTCCTTTGCTGTCACCCACCCTGGGTGGCTTCTCTAATGGAAGTCCCTGTGTGATGAAGAAAAGAGCAGGCAATGTCTTAAAAGCTTTCGGTGTGGGGACCGTGTCATCTGCGGGAAAGGGTGTCGGCGCGCAGGCAGCTAATGGCGTTTCAAATTGGCGTGGCCTTTCCTTCCCTGTTCCCCTGGTCCCCGGACACACTCTCGCTTCCAGGCGCCATTTACTGATAACAGAAGGATGCCTCACAGGGAGATGAACTGGGGGTTATTTTTCTTTCTACTTTCCTTTTAATGAGAAACAAATTCAAAGAAGAGATAAATGAGTGGATGAAGTGGTTCCCTGTGACCCCATGTTCAAGGTCGCGGGCCGTTTGTCAACCTGAGAGAACTGTTCACAGAGTGACAGGAGAGACGAGGACGGGAAGCCTTTCGCTGCCAGTGAGCCCTCCGTGATTTGGGGCATGTTTGCGGGTGAATGCCCCAGAAATACTGGACTCGGAGGGCCGGCGGGCAGGGGAGTCAGGGGAGGAGGTGGCATGTTAGTTTTCTCTTCTCTGGGATGTGATTCCAATGAGTTCAAGTGTGTCTCAAACTCCTCTGCCCACCTCCAACCAACTCCCTGGAACATTTCTGTCACAGAATGAGATAAAAAATAATTGCACCCGCACTCGGCAGGTGGGGACTCGCAGCCAATGTTAAATAGTCATCATGGGTGAGGCTCCATTTACACCCCCTCCCCCCCCCCAAAAAAAATGCACGTGCTGGCTGAGCTGACAGCAGCTTGTAAGTATCCCCTGAACGAGGAAAACCTGAGAGACTGGCAGAACCTGAGCCCCGCAATTCTCACCGGACTCAGGGCAGCCTGGGGAGCCCCCGGCCTGCTAGCAGCCCCCTGGGCCCACGGCTGTCCTGTGGGCAGGGAGCCTGGCAGAGCCAGGTCCCCAGGTCCTGGTGGATGAAGAGTCCCATGCGGCCCGGCCTGGACTGGGCGTTGCAGCCCAAGGCAGGGGCCCTCCGTCTCTGTTACTCTTCTCACTGTTACAATGTTAAACCTCTTCTCACTGTTACAATGTTAAACCTCTTCTCACTGTTACAATGTTAAACCTCTGCAAGGAAGGTGGGGTCTGTCGGCAGAGAAGAGAGTGGCTCACCAGGGGGGCCGTAAAAGTGGGTACAGCAACCTCGTCAGGTCAGGTCAGCACAATTTCCCCAAAACGTAGCAGGACGCAGGGCCCCCTGCCAGCTGGGCCCCTTAGCCCTGCAGACAGAGCTTAGAGACAGAACCTTCGAAGCATCTGGTGGCCCTGGTTCACCCAACAAGGCTGGTTTGCAGGTCTTTCTGCCCTCAGGTGAGGCACTAACAGGGGGGTGCAGGCACGAACTCCCAGAAAAGCTGAAGGGCATGTTCAAGGGCAGCCGGCGAACCAGTTGCTGAGTCCAGAGAGCACACACCACTCTCCTTCTGAAACAGGGGGATAGGTGTTCGAGCGCACCTAGAACATTTTCCAGGACAGATCCTGCATCAGACTGCAAAGCAAGGCTCTGTGAATTTAAGACTGAAATCATGTCGAGCATCTTCTCGAATCACAATGCTAGGAAAGTGGAAATCAATTATGAGAACAAAACTGGAAAAAACACAGACACGTGCGGGCTAAACAGCAGGCCGCTACCGAGCAATCAATCAATGAGTAATGCAGAAATCAAGGGAGAAAATTTCCCGAGACTGATTAAAATGAAAACCAACAATCCAAAATCTATTGGGCAGAACAAAAACAGCGCTAAGGGGGAAATTCAGTGATATGGGCCTGCCCCAGAAAACAAGAAAAATGTGAAATAAACGGTCCAACCTCCCACTTAAAGTGACCAATAAAAAGCCTAGAGTGAGTTTTTTTAAAAAAAGGAAATAATAAAGATCGGAGCAGAAAGAAATAAAATAAAAACGAATAAATAAAAAGACCAATTAAGCTAAAAGCTGTCTCTTGGGAAAGATAAACAAAGCTGATGGACCTCGAGCCACACTCAACAAGAACAGACCGGAGAAGGCTCGCGACCGAGCGGGTGAGACCGGAAATGAGAGCTCAGAGGCCCCGCCGGCAGCACCTACGGGCAGAGGGCTCTGGGGGAGCTCCGCCCACGGCTGTCACCGGCACACTGGGCGACCGAGCGGAAGTGGCTACGGCCCGGAAACACACAACCTTCCGAGATCGTCTCAGGAAGAAACGGAAAATCTCCGAAGCAGACCGATTACTGGTAACAAAATCGAGGCCGTCGTCCAAAAATGCCCAACGAACAAAAAAAGTCCAGGACCAAAGGCTTCACAAGGGAATTCCACCAAATTACCTTCAAAAGTCATTATTTATCCGTCTAAATGATTTCAAAACGTGGAAGGGGAAGGAAGGTATTCAGACTCACTCTATGAAGCCACTGTCACCCTGACACCAAAAACAGACACTACAGAGGAGAAAATTGTAGGCCAGTTCCTGATAAACCGAGGCAAAAATCCCCAACAAAACATTGGCAAACTGAGTTTAGCCACACATTAAATCGATCGTGCACCATGATCCAGTCAGTAGGACTTCTTCCCGGGGTGCAGGAATGGCTTAATATCTGCAGATCCATCAACACGACAGGCCACACATTTATTCTTCTTTTATGAAGGATAAATATCACATGATCAGCTCAACAGATGCAGGGAAAAAGCATTTGACCAAATTCGACATCCTTTTTACGATAACCGCTCTGGACAAAGTGCACACAGAGGGAGCCCAGCTCAGTCTAATGAAGACTGTGCACGACAAACCCACGGCAAACGTCACCCTCAACGGCGAACAGCGGAGACCCTTTTCTCCGAGGTCAGGCACTGGGGAGGGTGCCCAGCACGGCCGCTCTCGTCAGCACAGTCCCGGGAGCCGTGGCCGCGGCACCCGGCCAGGATGGAGAAACATGAGGTGTGCAGACCGGAAAGGAAGGGGCAGAACTGGCACCGGCCATGGTGCCGTATCGGTCCAACCCCGAAGATTCCACCACAGAACTACCAGGACTGATAAATTCAGTGAAGTGGCAGGGCACATAATTCCTATTCGGAAACCTGTTGAATTTTATACACTAATAACAAACTCCAAGAAAGAGAAATGAAGAAAACAATTCCATTTACCACTGCATCAGAAGGAATAAAACACCAAGGAATAAATTAAACCAAGGAGGTGAAAGACCTGCACCCAGAAACTACACAACAAGGCGAAAGCGGCTGAAGCAGACCCAAGTAAGTGGAAGGGCATCCTGTGCCCATGGACCAAAAGAATTCACGTCATTGAAGCGTCCGCACCACCCAAAGCAACCTACAGATTCAGGGCAGCCCCTGTCAAAACACCCGTGGCATTTTTCGCCAAACTAGGAAGAAAAAAAACTCTAAATTTTACGTAGAACCGCAAAACACTCTGAGCGGCAAGAGCAATCTTGAGAAAGAACAACGTTGGAGATATTATGTTCCCTGACTTCAAACTATACTACAAATATGCAATAATCAAAATGGTAGGGCGCTGGCATAAAGAAAAGACACACAGATCAACAGATCAGAACAGAGAGCCCCGGAACAAACCCGCAGGTGTACGGACAATCACCCTGTGACGAAGGAGGCAGGGACAGGCAACAGGGAGCGAGTCTCTTCAATAAATGGTGTTGGGGAAGCTGGGCAGACAAATGCAAACAAATGAAATTAAACTGCTTTTTTGCATCATTTACAAAAAATACACTCGAGCTGGATTAAAGACCTAAATGGAAGACCCGAAACCATAAAACCCCTAGAAGAAAACGTAGGCAATAAACACTTGGACATCACCGTTAGCAGTATTTTTTTATTTTTATTTTTTATTTTTGCAATTGTCTCCAAGGGCAAAGGCGGTAAAAGCACAAATAAATAAGTAAGTGGGATGTTCTCAAACTCCAAATATTTTGCACAGCAAAGGAATCTCAACAAAACCTAAAGGCAACCTACTAAATGGAAGAAAAATATTTACTAATGATAGATCTGATAAGAGGTTGATATCCAAAATATCTAAAGAGCTCTTACCACTCAACAGTAAAAAAAAAAAAAAATCAAACAAGCTAATTAAAAAATGGTCAGAGGACCTGAACAGACAATTCTCTAAAGAAGATACACAGATGGCCGACCGATGAATGAAAAAATGCCCAACATCACAAGCATCGGGGGCGTGCAAATCAAATGATGACGAGATGCCCCCTCACAAACACCACCTGACAACGGTGCCGTAAAACCATGTACAGTGACAGTGGCTACTAGACCTGTCATGATCATTGTGTAAGATTTTATACCTGAAACTGGCATGATATTGCATGTCAACTGTAACTTTAATACTTTTAATAAAAAAAATAATTCATAGGGAACCAAAATCTTTCTGGATCCATGTATACCTGTTGACATCAACATTATTTTACCCATTAATTTCTTTTTTTATTGTTAAAGATTTTACTTAATTATTTTTAGAGAGAGGGGAAGGGAGAGAGAAAGAGTGAGAGAAACATCGATGTGTGGTTGTCTCTCATGCGCCCCCTACTGGGGACCTGGCCTGTAAACCAGGCATGTGCTCTGAGTGGGAATCGAACTGGCCACCCGTTGGTCTGCAGGCTGGTGTTCAATCCACTGAGTGACACCAGCCAGGGCTATTTGAATCCGTATTATATATTTACTACTATAACTTTAAAAAATTTAGCCCTAGCTGGTGTTGCTCAGTGGGTTGAGCGCCAGCCTGCAAACCAAAGGGTGGCCAGTTCGATTCCCCATCAGGGCACATGCCTGGGTTGCAGGCCAGGTCCTCAGTAGGGGGCGCATCAGAGGCAACCACACACTGATGTTTCTCTCCGTCTTCCTCTCTCCCTTCCCCTCTCTCTAAAAATAATTAAGTAAAATCTTTTAAAAATTTATAAATCTATGGTATCTAACACATTTTGCAGGCAAACAATAAGAAGGTAACCCCTCTCCCCTACTGACTGATTCAACCCACTGGCTTTGGATGGAGTGTGGTGAGGGAGTGGCCACCCACCAGCGGCTTTCCCTCCGTCTGTGAGCCAAAACCATGTGTGACTCAGAACCGCCTGGAGTGAGGGGCACGCGCAGGGTCCGCCTGTCGCCGTCCTCCCCCGTCCTCCAAGTGCACCGGGTACGAAGTCATCAGCAGCCTCGTCCCACATTCAAGTTCTTCCTGTGGCCCTGACCCCCAGAAAGACACCCACCAGAGTCCCAGCTCATCCTACAGTGAAACGTGACGGCCAGCGCCATCCAGTGGGGAAAGCAGGATCGTCCGGGACAAGGAAACCCAGCTCTAAGCCCTGGCCGTGTCCCCAGATGAGTGGGCAGCCCGAGGAAGCCACTGAGCCTCTCTGCTTCTTCTCGCTCCGCGGTGCATCTGTACGACAAGGCCAGTGTTAGTCAGCAGACGAGATCGGACACGGAACTGAATTTAGCTGTCGGCACCTGCTCCCGTGCCCGTCTGTCGTTGACGGGAGGAGAGAAACGCCATCCCAGGCGCTGAGGCAGATCGGTTCGCTGAGAGAGTCACGCTGCTCGGATCGCGCACGCCGACCACGGTGGCACTTACCCTGCGCCTGTGCGACCTGGGGGGCCAGCGGGGTCCTCCAGGTGTGTTCTCCTCCTTCCCCAATGCCTCGGACTCTCTCAAAAGCTGGCAAAGGTCCTCTGAGACTCACTCACAACATGATGGCCTCGGTGACAGCCTCACCCAACCCAGGGGGTGGGGGGCTGCTGCCCCAGTGACTGAACTGCTAGGCTGTGCACACGGGGTGTGCGGCCACCTCCCCAACCCTTTTCCAACCCCGGTCTGCGGGTGGGCTGCCCCCCATTTCCTGGGGCTCAGGACCCCCGCCACCCCACCCACCCACCCCGGCTCCTACAGAGAGGACACCAGCCCATCCCCACCCTCAGGACGCTGAGCACCTCAGAGGCAGGTCTCAGAGGAGGGACACTCGCTGATTCCGATTCGTTCTGACAGGCACCTCCTGTTAGCGCCACACAGCTGGTCAGACACAGGACTTGAACAAAGGCAGCTGTTAACACCAAGTGAGCGCGGAAGCTCGGGAACGAGGGGGAGGGTGTTACTGGGCAGCACCTCCCTCCGGGAAGAACCGCCGACTTTGCTCACATCAGAGTAGGGCGTGTCCCCGAATGCGGAGACAAGGTGGACGTCCTTGCTTTCTGTCCGTCTGCTCTCCAAGGCTGGGGCTCCCGTCGGCACCCGGTCGGCTCTGCTCTTGCAGCCCCGGTTACACGCCAGGCAGGCAGCCGAACGTGGGGGCTCTCTCCGGCCACGCCATGCCGCACCTCCTCAGCCCTGCGGTGGCGTGGCATCCCAGGGCTTGTGTGCGGGTCCCCATGACCACAGTCAGCCCCGAGGGCTCTTCAGAAGGACTCACAGGGGCCAGAAACGCTGTCACACTCACAGGTGAACCAGCCAAGAAAAGCTCACCAGGGACGAAGGCCAGGAGAAGCCACCGCGCGTGGGCCCCGGGCCCTTCCCCGGGCCCTTCCCCGGGCACTGCGGCCACAGGCTTGTTCCCTCTGCAGCGTGGGGGGCGTGGGGCCCGCCTGCGGAGCTGCCCCGAGCCTTGGTGTCCAGGGATTTTCTTGGGGGTCAGTCACACTGGGGCAGAGCACCCCCATAGCTGACACCGGTCACTCAGTCTCCGGCCATTCCATAGGCCAAACCGAGACCGCCGGCCCAGGGCCCCAGGCGAGAAACTCTGGCACTCGCCATGTGCTCCACGGTGAGCGTGCATCATCGGCATCACTGGGGCCCGGGGTGCAGAGGCGCTGCCCTCAGTCAGGTGCTCCAGGCGCAGACGGTCAGCTCCAGGGGCCAGTCTGGCCAGTCCCTCCTTGGGCCTGGGCAGGGACCGGGCACCTGGAGGGCCCTGCTTGAACCTTGTGCCTTCGCTGAAACCACCCCACACCGCACGCCGGAGAGAAGCCCTCTCAGCGCGCCGGCGTCCTGCCGACGTCGTGGAAAAGGCTCTTGGAGGCACTGAGCCACGCGGCTTCACGCAGGGTGTCGATGTAAACAAGACACTTGGAAGAGCGACATGTGAACAAGATCCGTCTACGTTTACCTGAATCGCCCGAGAGCTGCTGCTGGGGACGCAGCCTCCCCCACCCCCGGCCCCCCGGCCCCCCTGCCCCCCGCCCCCCGCGCGGATGGGACTGGAGGAGGGTCAGTGGATGCCCCCCACTGAGAAAACCTCCTAGGGCTGGAAGCGCAGCTTCCGAATCAACATTTCCTTCTTCCAACTGGAAAGCTCCGCGCAGCCTGCGCTCTGAGCCCTTAGCGCCCAGCACGGCAGTGGCCGCACCCAGGGAACCGCAGCCCTGTCTGCCCGGCAAGTTCACGGCAGCGCCGATCACTGCGGCTCCCCTCCCCGCGCTTCTCCTTCAAACCACTGGCTCGGCCACCTGGTGAGCGCACACCCGGGTTTGCTGAAGGTCGGTGCCGCTGCCGGAGAGGCCCGGCACCCTGCACGGAGGCTGGGCTCAGACGCGGGAGTCTCCGTGCTGGGGCGGAGGGCTCACTCCTGCCTCACCGGTCATTCCCGACGTCCCCCAGCCCCCATCCCCGCCTGCTCTGTGGGCGAGAGAGGGCCACTTCGAAGGTTCGATGTTGGTAATTGGAGGGGACTCCACCTGTGCGAGGTGCCTGTGGTGCCTGCCGTGCCTGCCTGGCCTGCGGTAAACCATGGGCGCGCACCCCCCATCACCGAGCTACCAGCACGGTTTTTAATTATCGGAGAGACACTCAGGTGAGACGCAGCTCAGCTTTGCGGTGAAGAGCGTCAACCCAGCATCCGTTTCCGAGGCCTGAACGTGGCCCGCCCCCCACGAGTCTGAAGACACCATTTACCCGCGTTACTCCTTTGTCCACAGAGGAGGGAAGGTCGTGGTGACGGCTGAATGTTTGCAAAGTATCCAGCACAGCTCCTGGACTATGGTCGGCGCTCAGTAAAGGTCAGCTGTCACTTCTGATCGACGTCAGAAACTCTCCTTCTGCGGGCGGACCGCCCTCCTTCCATCGAAGCCCCCGAGCGGAGCGGAGCCATGGCTCACGAGCAGAACGGCCTTGATCGGGTCCCTTAGCGTCCCTGAGCCTCGGGGTCCACATCTCTGAAACGGACCTGATCAGCCGTGAATTAAAGTAGTCGAAACGTGTTCGAGCCCCAGCAACCCTGCCACCGTCCGAGCTCTGCCCACCAGTCACCGAGCACGAGATGGTCCATCTCAGAGGCACATCCTAAGGCCTTGGTGTTCCAGTTCTCGTGAACGTGCATCTTATTTTTAGGTACAAAACACCATCAGGAAAAGGGTGTGCGGGGAACCGTGCAAACCACCGGAGAATTGAGTCGAGCAGTTTCCACCAAGAGCCCGGCACCCTTGCCGTGAAACAGGTGCCCACACACGACCGTGAGCACACGTGTGAAGCAGGTGGTGACAGAAAACGCCCAGCACAGAAGGGACGTGGCGTGGACACGCTCTCTGGGCCCGGGAGCACCCGGGCACCCGTCCAACACGTGGTGAACGGGCACCGGCTCCACCGGGTCAGGAAAGCACGTGGCGATCCTCACTCCGCGGCCCGGGCTCTGGTCTCATCCTCCCGACTGGCAGCCCGACAACCTGCAGGCCACATGCCCTGGAGGCCGCAACCCCTGCCTGGCAGAGTTCTCTGTCCCTTCTGATAGCCTGTGCCCGGGACCTTGAGGACTTCAAATGAACTAATATATCTGACGTGGCTACGAAAACCCTCAAGTAAAATGCGAAGGTGTTATAAGATTTTATCCTTAAAGAAAACTACAGGGCAGCATATTTTATAAAAACGCTGGAGGTGTGGATGTGAATTTTTGCAAGGAGCGAAAGGTCACGGGGAAGGAGTGGAGGCTGGACCCGGGGAGGAATGAGGACCTGCCCCTGTCGGGGAAGCAGGCTCTGCCTGGGGACACCCGTCCTGCGTGCCACACGCCCCTGGAGAGGGGCCCCTACCCCCGCTGTGGCCTTCCGCCCTGTAACGAGGGCCTCCTTTGCTGGCGGGGGAGAACCCACCTGGAAGTCAGCTGCGGTGTCCCCTCCAGCAGTGACCAAACACACACGAGCACACAGATGGGTGGGGAGACAGAAATACTGAGAAACAAAATCTGACGTTGAAGTAGTGAGCGTTAGTTTTTAACTGAAAGTGTGTGTCCCCCGGAGCAGACCTTTGGGGGCCGAGCTGAGCTGCATTTTCTTAAGAACTGAACACGAAGCAGGGCTGTGCCTCCAGCTGACCCTGGGCAGGAGGCGGTCAGCCTTTCAGAGAAAAGTGACCCCTGGGGAATGAAAACCGCTCCTAGCAGAACAAGTGGGGATCCGAGGTGGTGGGGACACAGGCAAGGGCCGGGGCGCAGGCAGGTGGGCGCAGGCAGGTGGGCGCAGGCAGGTGAAGCGGCCGGTGAACAGGCAGGTGCAGGCCGCATTGAGCCCATGGTATGTGTCTCCGCAGACGGACGCGGCGCTGATGTTCGACGCCGTGCACGCGGTGGCCCTTGCCGCGCACCGGGCCCCCCAGCTGGCCGTCAGCTCGCTGCAGTGCCACCGACACAAGCCCTGGCGCCTCGGACCCCGGTTCATGAGCCTCATCCGAGAGGCAAGTGCTGCGCGCTCGCCGCGCGCTCTTTCTCCGCGGCTCCCTGGGACGGGCCATGGGCGACCCCCCTGGGGGCAGCCCTGCAGGCGGGATGTCCGTCGGGGCATCTTCCACCAGGCCGAGGGTTGGAGGGGAAGGTCTGGCTGGAGCTGCCAGGCGTCCTCCTGGGTGATGCTGAGCCGTTTAAAGAAGCCACCAGGCCCTGGCACCACACCCGACATTCCGGCCGGGGCCTCCCTGCCCGCGGGCCCTGCTCCCCAGCAGGACTTCGGGCTCATGGGAGCTGTTCCTGGGCCTAGGGAGTCAGGGCGGGGCAGCCACCCACCCACCCAGGGGTCTGTCTCCCGCGTCCTGGGCTGTGCAGGACGGAACAATAACACCGTTTTCCTGGTGCTGTTCGGGCTGTTCCGCCATCTGTCAACTCGCTGGCAAAGTCCAGTTCCCCTCAAAACCCACCCAACGCACGAAACCACCTGCAAGAGGACAGGGTGCTGGGGCAGGAGGGGCCTTCCCTGTGGCTCCGGGGTCCTGGGCATCCCTACCCTGTCCTGCAGGGGTGTCCAGCCTGCGGCCCAACATATAATCGCAGATGTGCTTAAAACACGATGAGATTTTCTTTGTGATTACGTGTCACAGTATATTTAACGTGTGGCCCAGGGACGCCACGAGGCTGGACACCTCCCTGCAGGGGCCCGTCTTCCCTTCACAAGGCCCTGCTGCAAGACCCTGAGGTCCCCACAGACGTGCAGCCACGGGCTGCCTCTGCACCCGACAGGACGAACGAGACGCTCGGCAGCGGCCAGGCCGGCCGGGGCTCCCTGTCCTCCCTGAGGCGGCTCCGGGGCCTTCTGGGGGCAGGCAGGGGGCAGGCCCGCACCTCGGCAGAGGGGCATCTCGGCTCTGCTCCGGCTGCACGTGGTCGGGGAGTCAAAGCCACGGGAGAGAAGAACGGGAGACATCCAGGAAAGGGGCCCACGTTGGCCCGTCTCTCGCGGTTTGTTCCGTCCGCTGCCCCGGGAAGAGGAGTCTGATCCGTTGCGGGGAGGACCGGAAGGACGAGGGTAGCAGTGCCCAGGGTCCACACCGCGGTCATTGGCACGGCCGGGCCCAGGATGTGGGAAGCAGCAAACAGGTGTCCTGGGCACCTGTTGGGAGGGGACCCTTCCCCTCGGGTTGGAGCTCTGCAGCGCCCTCAGGAGACGGGAGGCAGTTCGGGCTCCGGTTTCCTACTCAGGTCCCTGCTCGCCTCACCCTGGTCCCCGCCGGGTCGCTCCGCTACCAGTCCCAGCACCACCAATGCTGATGGCAACACAACCCGGGCGGGTCACTCCGACCCCGCGAGCCTCAGTTTTCTCATCTGTAAAGTGGGGTGACACCTCCCGGCGCGCAGCGTGACCACGAGGATAAAGAGGAGGAAACACGGGCTGTTCTCTTACCCCTGCAACGCAGCGTGAACAACGGCCTCGCCGGCTTCCTGCCACGATGCCAGGAATGAAAAACTGGCAACACCACAGCCACAACAGAGAAACCACAAGTCCTCGAGGAGCAACGCACCCATCCGACGGCTACCCGCATCTGACGCCCGGGGACCACCAGGAAAGCAGCACAGCCCTCGCCCGCCCCGCAGGGGTCGCCGGCACGCCCTGAACCACCGCCCTCCAGTCCCCTTGGTCTCTAACGGGGACGCAGCTGGCGCTGCGTCTCAGAGCAGGGCCGGCCTCGGCTGGGACCAACGCCTGGAGCACGCCTGCCCCTGCTGCGCTGCCTGAGAAGGTGGCCTTCCCGGGCCACATTTAGACATGTTTAGAGCCATGATGAGCTCCGAGCTAAGGGACCGCATCGAACGCACAACCGCGTTTCACACTCATTTTCACACTCATTTACTGAAAAAGCCAATCCCCGGTTCTCGGACTCCCCAGCCGGAGGGGGAGGATGCGTGAGAAAACTTGCTGCCCATCTGCACCGCCGTTGTTCTCCGCGGCCCTGGGTCCTGCGTCCCCCCCGCCCCCCAGCCCAGAGCTGCCTCCACCACGGGCGGGGCCTGCAGAGAGGTGGGGGGGCGACCAGGGGCCGCCCGGTCGGAGGACCACCCCGATACACGCCACGGCCACAGAACGCAGCTGCCTCTCTCGAGGAGTTCGTCCTTCAGCCGAATTGCCAGCCTCGGGTTGACGGGGAAACACCAGCTTGGGGGGCTGGTCCTGAGCCGCCCCCGGTCCTCTCCGTTGGTCCCTGTCACTTTCTAAAGAGTCCCCGGGACTCCGATCAGAAACAGCGTGAAGGCAGACGCCAGCCGACCGAGTTCACGGGACGGCGGGGGGCCTGTCGCGGGGTGACCGACCGCCCCCGCACACCGGTGAGAGTCTGTGAGCCCTTTGGACGGGCTGAGTGTGCGAGACAGCCATCTCCAGGGAGGGAGGGACGGAGGGACTTCCAACCGAGCACACGCGGCTGAGGTGTGGGCGGCGGCAAGCCCGTGAGGGGTCACCAGCCCCCTGAGCGTGGAGAGAACGCTGGCCGCCAGCCCCGTCTCGGGTCCAGGTGGGAACTGCTGGCCCGGGGGGCCTGCGGGGCCTCCTGCAGGGGGTGGGGGGGTCGCCAGGATGCGGTCAGAGGTCAGCTGGCTGCGGAATCGCCCCAGCAGGGGAGTGCGGCAGGGCTGGGGGGAGCAGGGGCTGTGTGGTGGCCCTGGGCAGGGCAGGGGACGGACGGCGGGGGTGGCAGTGAACAGAGGTGTCCGGTCAGGCCGGTGGTTCCCAACAATGACATGACCGAGGCGGCCCAGGGACCAGCCCACTCTCACGCCCGCTGTCCGGGCACGGCGTTTGGTGAGGCTCCGGGCAGAGCCCGGGACTCCGCTCACGTCTGGCCACGCCAGTCTGGGGTCCCGTTAAGCGGGACCTCCCTCGGCCGCGGAGCAGCTGCCCCAGGACCTTCGTCAGAAGCCAACGCGACGGAACAGGAAGCTTCTCTTCTGCCCGGGCGGCGCTCCGGGGGAGCCGAGGGCCCGCCTGCCGCCTTCCCTGATCCTTCCCCCCCCCAGGCCCTGGGCGGCCACTCGCTGGGGCGGCTGCATGCTGGCAGGGACCGCAGGTGATCAGCAGTGCCCCCGGGGCCTGGGCAACTCTCCACACGATTCTCGTCCCGATACTCCCTGACCGGACAGGTTTCTGTCGGCAGGTCCCTCCCCGCGCTTCCTCGGCCTGTTTCGGAGGGAAGCGTGGGCTGCCTCCTCGGCCCTGTGACGCCCCACGGAGCCCTCGTGCTGTGTCTGCCGGAGTCCCCTCGCCCCTGCTCTGCCCCACGGACGGTGACCGGGGACAGTCCCAAGTCTGGTCCGCGGGAAACACCCGCCGCAGCTTCCTGCACCCGCCACTTCCCGCGTGTCCCTTCCTGCTGCAGCCCCGCACCACGCGCCCCTTCTTCGCCTTAGCGCTGGCAGCCAGGAGAGAGGGCCACCCCCACCTTTCGCGCTGCGGGGGCTCGTGCAGAATTCCTTTCCTCCATCGAGCCCCTGCTCAGAGGTGGGCCCTCCGCTGCCCAAAGGCCCTGGACATCGAGTGCCCGTCAGCACTAACGGAGCTGCGTGCCGACACGGTCAGACCTTCGCTGGGACAAGGACGGCGTCGCTGATCTCCAAGTCCTCAGGGCTCTGGCTGTTCCCGGCAGCACCGAAAAGACTCTCACGGAACCGAACTCAGGAAGCCACCGTCTAGCAAGCTCTCGATGCACTTCGCTGAACTAACACTTACAGGACGGGACCAGCTCCTGGGTGATCTGGCCCAGAGCAAATCTGCTACGTAGGAGTGAAAACTGTTCCTCAACGCCCGGCACATGACACGTCCCTGGGAGCCACCTCAAACCCGGGCAGCTTTCTGTCCCTGCTTTGCTGGGAAGACGGAATGAGCGGGTCCCGTTTTTACGGAGCGAGGGTTATAAACCTGAACAAATGAAAAAGCTATTTAAAGTCAAGCTTTTAAAAATCAAAGAGTCCGAGACAAAATTCTCCCCGGAGGCACCCGCGTTTGCCTTCGTGTGCACGTGGGCTCTTACTCGGCAGGTCCTCATTGCGCTGCTGCTGTTCACCAACCGGCGGGGCCGGGAGGGCCCTGCGGGTGTCCCGGGGGGGGCACAGGACTTGGTCTGCGGCGGCTCCAGAGGGCAGGGCGCGCTGACCCTGGGCGAAGGGTGCACTGGGCGAAGTGGACACTCGCGCACGTGTACACATAAGGACACGCCGAGTGTCCGGCGGTGCCAGCGACGACGGCGGTCAGAGGGCGAAGCTCGCGGGAGGGCAGGACGAGCAGAGGCCCTGGCGGAGGGGAGCGGGCGTCCCCGCCGTGCAAACAGTAGCCGGGAAACACCCCCCGGGCTGCCAGGGAGAAACAGAGCACAGCTCGAGTCTCACCACCGCGAGGCTTTCTCATGGCCACGTTGGGAAGGGCAAGCAGACGGGTGAAATCAATTTTAGGGATGTGTTTTACTTACCCCAACGGGTTAAAATATTATCATCTTAACATAAAATTATTAATTTATTTTCACGATAGGTCTTCTAAATCCGGTTTGTGGTTTAAGCCTGCAACACTCCATTTGGACTGGCCGCGTTTCAGAGGCTCAGTACGTCTCGGTGGCTTAAATACCACATCCCATCTAACCAGACGAACTAGGGAAAGATATAAATTACACCCACGGAGGATCCAAAGTCTTATCTTCGTTGAAAAAGAACATAACAACGTATCGGTTATCTATGAAAAGTCATTATCCACCCAACAAAGACAACAACCGGATTAATACCACCGATGCACCCTGAGTCACCACACCGAGCGCCTTGCTCCCCGGGTGTCCCGGGTCACGGCATCTCGCCCCCTCCGCCCCCATGCCCTGTCCCCACGGCCTGCACACCCCTGGGTCTCCGCACGCTCTTGCCCGCTCGGTCGGCTTGCACACTCAGAAGCCAGTTTATTACGTTTTGACAAACCGGTCGCCCCAAGAACCAGCCCCAAGGAAAACAGGCCATGAAAGGGAGAAAAGCCAGGCGCGCGCTCTGACCAATAAATCATCGGAAAGTAACTATTTACCCAGCACGCACGGCACAGACACAGTTAAAGTTGGCAGATGCTGAAAATAAATAAATAACGTCAGCAGATGCAGCGCTGGGGATCAAATATTGGGAAGAAAAGCTATTATATTTTTAAATTATGCAGGGATCCATGCAGGCTGTTATTGGGAGATAATGCCTTGTAAACAACACATACGATGGTTAAAATAATTATATACTGAACAGACGAGATTGCGGCAAGTGCATGATTTCAGGTCCTGAAACAGCTGACCTCCGAGGAAGTTCCGTGGCCTGGAGGTCACGTTCGTCACCTCCTCCTTGGCTTAACGCTTGTTTGCATCCTGTCATCGTGTGCACTTCGGATTTGCGTTGCAGTGGCTTTTCCGAGACCCGGTGTAGAGTCTCGGGTGACGGGACGGACCGCGTGGCTGGGGTGGAGGGGCAGCGCGTCCTCCGGGGCCGGGGGCTGCGTTCACGCAGCAGCCGCCTTTGGCGGAAACCGGAGCGAGGCGTCCATGACCTGCGCCTGTCAACTGCTCCGTTCGGGAGACGGAGCAAAGTGAGGACAGAGCTTTGAAAAGCGTAAAATTCTCCCTCCATTTTCCCCTCTCGGCACCACCCCCCCCCCCCCAGCGCACTGTCACCTCCTGGTCTCTCTGGCAGTCACTCCGCCACGACGCGCCAGCAAAGCAGGAGTTCACAGGACGAGGGAGCGGCCACCCTCGCTGCGGACGCGGCGAGTGCCCCCAGGGCCACCCCTCTGGGCCGGCTCCGGGGACGCCCTGACCTGGGAAGCCTTCCGACGGTGGAGAAAGCCTCCCGTAGGGTTGGACGGAGGGATCAGAGCTGGTCTGCGGTGCAAATGAGCCACATCGCACTGCCCCTCAATTCCACACCCACAGGCCGGTGGCCTCGGGGAGGGTGGACGTGTGGGTGGTGTGGCCAGCGGGCCCCGGCACCGCAGGAGGAGAGGAAAGGGGACCGGGCGCTGACCGGGGCACAGACACTTGTTTCTCCTCATGACCCTGCGGCCCCCTGCTCACTCCCACCTTCAACCAACATTATCGGTCAGATGCAAAGGTGAGTGCACATTGTCAGCGACCACGAAATATCAACCGGAGAAGAAACGGCTAACGCAGACAGTTAACGTACAACTATTGCGCCTGAGTTCATAGTTGGTGTAATACAGATACTTAAGATAACAGTTCTCCTGTGGCCCAGGACGCAGGCCCTGCAGGGGAAGAGGCCGTATTCTCCCCTCTCCAAACGCTGGCACTCGGTAACCCCAACCTTTTCCCTTGTAATTGGAGCTGCGGGTCTGGGAACAACCGCCCTCCGAATCGGGCGCAGGGCAGTCTCCCCAGGTAGCGTCGGTTCCCAAAGCCCTCGCTGCCCTGGGGCGCGATCTCCAGGCACTCGGCCACCCGCCCACCCGCCCGCCGGGAGGAGGGCTCCTTGCCAGGACCCCACTGAAATCGTGCCGGGTGACTGGCTGGCGCCAGTGACCATTCTTCTGCACCCCCGACCGGAGGCGTGTGCTCGGCCGGCAGACCTGTGACCAGAGCATACGGGTCACTTAGCAGAAGCTGGGGAAAGGACCCCCAACGCTGCCCACCGCTGCGTCGCAGACACCCCGAGGGAGCAGGGGGAGGGCCGACGCGCCCCACCGGCCCTGACCGCGGTGGACCGGCGGTGGGACAGGAGGCGGCAGCATCGGTGCAGGGTCGGGAGGACGGTGATTGTGGGTGTCCGTCGCGCCATCGGCAGGCGGAAGTTCTCCCCAAGGAGACCCGTTCGTGAAGGGCAAAGACCCCCACGCACCACTCACCGAGATCCCTGGGGGACGCCTATTCTCCAGCCCACACGGAGCGAGACCTGAGCAGGGACGGCGACCAGCCCGCCCACGGGGCAAGTGGGATGGGCCCGGGCACCAGGGAGGCGGAGCCGGGCAGGAACAGACATGAGGCCAATGGGCGTCCCACCGGAACTGGCCCCTCGGGGTTGGGGCATTTGGGGAGCAGCAGGGATCCCAGCGCTCACATCCTTCCTGTGGGGGCGGCGGGAGGTTGGGGGGACTGCTGGAGGCAGAGGAAGGGTCGAGGTCACGGGAGGAGGGGGGACTCGGATGGAGGAGAGGTACGAGGTAGGAGACCCAAAACTCCTCCCACTGTGCTCATGACCCACAGCCCTTCCGTGGGCCGCAGAGTCTCCGACATGCGTGTGCCCCAGGAAACCGCTAAAAAAGACTCATGTCCCACATCCGACCTCCGGATGAGGCCGGAAGCCAGGGCAGAAAGGCTGCAGGTCAGGCCCGAGGACGGGTTGCTGAGCGGCGCCCCCCGCGGGTCTCGGCCATCGGAGTGAGCAAGGCTCTTGCTTCCGCAGGCAGGCGACCTTCAACGGGTGGTCCCCGCAGGAAGCTGCTCGCAGAGCTGAGCAGGGGCCGAAGCCCGAGGCAGCGTGACCTGCTGCCCCGGAGACCCAGGTCGGCCCTGCCGGCGCCCGGCCTCGTCCAGGCCACACCGTCATCTGCGCAGGGACTGCAGAGGGCGCTGGAATCAAGCCCACCCCACCGAGTGCTCCATGGCCCGGACACGGGGAAAAATCAAAACATGCAAACACAAAACTAAAAAGAAACAGGAACAGCTTGGTCTGTGGCCATGCCAGGAATTGACTCCCGGATCCCAACAGAAGACCTCCGCGGTCACCGCGACCCCTGGGAGTAGCAGCAACCAGGACCCTGGGGGGGCTCTACTTCCTCAGGGCAAGCCTCCTTTAAAGAGACTCCCCAGACCCCCTTCGCCTGCAGCGTTCCCCGGGGGCCCCTCGGGCAGCGGCCTCCGTGGGGGAGCCTGCAGGCCGTGGCCACCACCCCCAGGAAAGGCCATGAGGTCCTTTCCATGTTTTCCTTTATTTTCAAGTCTCTACGTTTTCGTAACACATGGCACCGTCATTCACAAATGATTTCTCACTTGCTCGAATCCTCAAAGAAGCTAATTTGGGGGTTTGCCGCAAACCTTCCGCTCGTAATGTCCTTACACCACAGCATCATTTCTGAGACATCGCCGAGGAAGCCGTGGAAACCGCTCTTCCTAAGAGGCCGTGCGTCCCAGAAAAGCCCCTTGCCTTCTCCTCTCCGAACGGAGGTCTGTCTTTCTGTAGGAAGCAATTCAGAGCCTGCGGCACAGGGAACGGCCGAGTCCGGGGAGATGCAGGGGCCGGATGTGCTTTTGCACGTTCAGGAGAAGTAAGTAGCTACAGGCAGTCACTTTGACTCAATGAGGTTAAAATCTGAGTATTACAAGAGCCTCAAGTTTAAGTGCCAGCTACTTACTTCCTTGATACTAAAAACACATATTTTTTTTTACTTGGGCAATAAACATCTTGAAAAAGAGCGCAGAAATGAGATGTGAGTGGAAACTGTTGTGTTTTTTTTTTTTTTCCTTCCATCTCCCGGCTGTCAGTCACGCGTCGGATAGAGAACGTGCCGCCGCGCGGGACTCGCTGCCGTTCGGAGGCCGTGGCACGCGGTGGGGATGACAGCTGTTTCCTGCAACAGGGACGGTGGTTTGCGCGTTGTTTTCCCTCCTCGTCCCTCGTGCAGACACTTCCACGTGGGCGGGCAAACTGTGATTACGGCTATTCATGCGTGTGATTGCATGTCATTACCCAAATGAGCTGTGCCGCCGCCTGGTCCCGGAAAATGGGCACCTGCGGCTCCTCGTCCCCCTACCAGAGGTTCCTAATTGTCTGTCTGGTGAGACGTGCCTATCAACAATTCGTTTGCAAAAAAAATTAAAAGAATAGAGAGACGGTCCTATCGGGTGGGAGGCAGGGAGGCGCGGCGATGGTGGGGATGGGGGTGGGGGAAATTTGACTCGGAAGCCAGAAGACACTTGAGTTCAACACAGATCCAGAGAGGGGATCTTTGTAGACCGTTCAGGCAGAGGAGGAAGCATTGTTAGAGCAGGAGAAGAAAAAGAACTGTTTTGCCACGAGGACCAGCAAGAGACAGTGGGAATGATGCCACACCAGGGACTGGAACGCTACATTGAAGAATGCAGCCTACGCAACCGAGTCTCGGAGACGCAACGGACACAGTGGTGGGAGCGAAAGGGGGTTTCTGGGCTGGGCCGTGAGGCCCGGCTGCGAGCTCCGAGCTGCGTGAAGGGTAGGTGCCGCCCAGCCCGCACGTTCGCAGGCAGCCCTGGCCACTCTGCACCGGGGGGGCGGGCGGACTCTCAGCGCGACCCCCGAGGAAGAAGTGGGTGGCCTTCAGGAAAAAGTTTTCAGAAATCCCTGCAGAACGTCACGAAGATGACTACCCCTTCCAGACAGACGGGAGGTGGGTAGAGGAGCATTTTCAGAAGCTGAAGGAGGAGGCTGGAAACCGACTTTGTCCGGACCGCAACACAATCGAGATGTCCGCTGGGCCCCGGTCTCGGACAGGCCGTGTCCACCCTCAGGCGGGGCCAGACCCTGGAGCAGCGGGTGACCAGCTCTCACTTCCCCCGTCAACCCACGGAGAAGCCTGGGCTTGCGACGTAAGAACTGACCGGAAGGAGCACAAGACACCGGCCTGGAGATGTCGAAGACGGCAGTGCCGGGGTCCGTGCCAGATGCTCCCCATCTGCATCCAGCGGGACTGGGGGTTCTGGGTCCCAGTGCAGAGAATGCCGTGGCCCGTGTCGCAGCCAGGGAAACCACCGCGGTGGCTGGCGGCCTCGGGGAACGCCATGTCTTCCCGAAGCGGGGCTGGCATGCGGCAGTGGTCACGGAGCTGTCTGCTCACACCAGCGTCTCCGGTGAGAGCGCCGGGTGCTCCTGCCCTTCGTCTGTGCGAAGGCCCAGCTTCGTCAGGGGCAGCGTGTGTGTCCATCACGGAGTCCCTTCCACCTGAACAGCAGTCAGGAAGCAAGGGTGGGCTCGGGACAGTAAGTGGACACCTCAGCAAACTCTTCACGAAGATCTTCAGGGGTAACGGTTCCTTCGAGAGCCTCAGCCCGCCCGGCTGC
>PVKU01014337.1:0-23680 GCA_004027475.1 Anoura caudifer
AAAAAAAAAAAAAAAAAAAAAAAAAAAAAAAAAATCTAAAGGAGTTCATCATCACCAACCATTATTACATGAAATGTTAAAGGGACTTATTTAATAAAAAGAAGCCAAAACTATGAATGATAAAATGGCAAAAATACAAACCTATCAACAATTGAACCTAAAAACAAACTAAGCAAACAAGCAGAACAGAGACAGCATCATAGACACGGAGAGCGTTCTGAAGGCTGTCAGACAGGAGGGGTGTGGGTGAGGAGGTGAGGGGATTGAGAAGCACAAACAGGTAGTCACAGAACAGCCCTGAGGATGTAAAGGGCAGCACAGGAAATGGAGCAGCCAAAGAACTTGCACACATGACCCATGGACACGAACAAGGGTGGGGGGATGGTCTGAGGGAGTGGGGGTGTGGAGTGGAGGGGGGCAAGGGGGAAAAACCAGGACACCTGTAACAGCATAATCAAAAAATATAAATTAAAAATAAATAAAATACATAGAAATAAATGGATCATAAAATAAAATCAATAAAAATGTGAGACAAAAAATGTGTAATCGTTCATAATTGGAAAAATTTGGAAATAACATCAATATCCCAATAGGGGATCAATTAAAAAAATTAGGGTGGGTACAAAAACCAGGTTTTTGAAAGACTTGGGGAAATGTTTGGGAGAAATACGCCGCTGCATTAGAAAGGCGGGGAACAAACCGAAACACAGTGTAATCCCAATTTCGCAAATACAAAACTGTGTTTGTGTAAAGAAGCGCTAAAGCTAAACATAACGTGTGAGCAGATGTTATCGCTAAGGGGTGGGACTGGGAATGATATTTGCAGCTCAGTTTTTCTCCACCCGAGTGTCCTACAAACCTTATTTTCTTTTTTGTTTATTTTCAGAGAGAGGGGAGGGGAGGGAGAAAGAAAGAGAAACATCAGTGTGTGGTTGCCTCTCGCGCGCCCCCTGCTGGGGACCTGGCCTGCAACCCAGGCATGTGCCCCGACGGGGAATCGAACCAGCGACCCTTTAGTTTGCAGCGGGCGCTCAGTCCACTGAGCCCCACCAGCCAGGGCCAAACCTTACTTTCTAATGGCTTTGTTTTGCTGGCTTCTTTTTTAAGCGTCCCTTAATTACGCAGGAATCACGAAGTGTGAGAGTCCCAGCCCTTGCCCCGGCCCAGCCACCACACACTCCCTGGTCTGCTGGGGTTAAGGGCCCCGGCTCCTTCCAGCGCCAGGGCCTACTGCCTGCCTCGACCTCCCCTGCCCCCCGGGGGTCCCGGTCGGCCCCCTGACCTGGGCTGGGCAACAGCTGGTGGGGCCACATACCTGTGCCCGATCTCATGGGCAATGGTGACCCCAAGGTCGAAGCCGGTGTCCTCAGTGATGAGGCAGCTCCACGAGGAGGAGCAGGCGCCCCCCAGCTGGGTGACCCCCCGAACCTGCCGGTTACCGTCAGGCAGCTCCAGGTCAAACCTCAGGGGGACAGAAGAGACCCTGGAGGCGCCTGCCTGCCTGCCGCCAGGCCAGGAGCACAGAGGCCGGGAAGGCCCAGGGGCGGCGCCCAGCGGCGGGCTCGGCTACCTGGTGATGTAGAGGACCAGGTCGGCGTGCCCAGGGTCCGTGTCGTTCTGGGGGTTGACCGTCTGGCCCCACTCACAGACGCTCCGCAGCGAGGAGCTGATGTTGGCCGTGATGTTTGGCGCGTCCTGGGGACCGGAGACAGAGCCCTTGTTTACAGGAACCCACCCCCACCCAGCAGGGCGCAGCCACTGTGGCATCTCGGTCCCCCTACCGACCCTGTTACTGTCACGCGTGACAGGTGAGGAGACCGAGTGCTGGCCGGAAGCCCCGCCACCACCCGAGGCTCTGCCGAACCACAGGAAGAGGGGGAGAGGGTTTTCACAGACTCTGGGCTTCTGCGCGGCACCCACCTCGGGCTGCGTCAGGGTGACCATCCTCACCAGGTGCACTCGGAACTGGGCCCCCAGGGACGGGTCCCGCAGCAGCTCCGAACCCTGGGGGAGGGCGGGCGGGTGGGTGGGATGACCTGGGCGGGGGTAGCCACCAGCCCCTTTCAGCTGCTGACTTCTGGGGGTCTCTGGGGAGAGGGCGCCCTCCACGTGGCAGGGGTGGGGGACCCCAGAGCGCTAGTCCTCAGGCTGGGAGACAGTCAGAGCAACCACCCAGAGAAAAGAAACCCCGAAACCAGAGCATGGGCATAATGGTCCTCAGCCTAGAACATTCCACTCAAACCCTGCTTCTCTCCCAGCCGACGCGCCGTCCTTGCTCTTCGCCGTCTGTCTTCCTGAAACACCTTTCTCTCCACCTTTGCCGGCTGGACCTGCCGGTGCCCTTGAGGTGGCCTGATGTCCCCCCTCCCCCAGAGCCCTTTCCTGGGCCACCCCCACCAGCTCTCTGCACACATCTGTCAAGAAGCTGATGGTGGTCGGCACCAGCTTGTCCTCTAAATGAGGCACGGCACCCCGGAGAGAGACGCGGGGACCCGAGTCTGCCCCGGGCTCCGCCGCCGTCGCCCGCATGCTCGGGGCCCTGTACCCTGGCCTCAGGGCCTCGGCCCCCTCCTCTGTGGAATGCAGTTGGGGGCAGACTCAGGCACAATGTGGTGGGCACAAGGCAAGGCCCACACGGACAGCGGCCACCACCATGGCCCCACCATCTGGCAGGAGTCCTCCTGGCACCGACCACCCAGCTGTCCTCGGTCCTCGTAACACAGGCAAGTGACCCAAGGGAGCATGGGCTTGGTGACCAAATGTGAGCATGTTCAAAGTGGGGAACCCCCCCCAAAGCTTGAAAACAGCAGCCTTGGGGTGACTCAGACGAAATGCTTGTCATCTCCGGGGCTGCAGGCGGGAAGCTAAGCAGGTTTCCTGATCCTGGCCATGACCTGAGCCTGCCAGGGGCTACCACGTGGATGTGGCCCCGAGTCCCAGGGACAGGGAGGGGCTCCCAGACTAGCGGGCATCCTGAGGCTGGGGACCAAGTGGTGCTAAGTGCCCCACAGTGTAGGGGCCCACTTACGAGGGGGACAGCGCCTGGCAGCCTCTCCTCACGCCCCTCCCCTCTCTGCAGCCGTCCAGGGGGTGGGGGTGGGGCCTGGGGCTGTCCGTCAACAGCAGAGATTAATTCCCTAAAGGCTCCTAAAACCCCTTTGGCCCGACTGCCTTTAACGGCTATTAATTGGGAGTGTAAACACCGTGTGGGGTTCTCAGATTGTGTCCAGCTGCACCGCCCTGCGCCTGGTGACCCCGATCTTCTGACACTGACTTCCCCGGCGAGCTTCCCACAGCCCGGGGCACGGCCTGTCCCTGAACGTTTCACGTGTGAATTCTCCTGCTGCCGGGCCCAGGGTGCGGAGGGTCCGGGAGATGCAATGGGAGCCTCAGGCTGTTGGCACACCTGTCTTTCTGCTGCCTGTGTCCCCGAGACGATGGGGAGCCCTGCCTGCTGCCCCACCCGTCCCCCAGGAGCCAGGTGCGGGGAGGCCGGTGGAAGGGAGCTGAGGAGGCTGGCCAGTCCCACCACCCACCAGGCAGCACTGACCGAGGTGCCTGTGGATCTGGGGCAGAAGCCAGACGTGAGTGTCCCCCCCCACAGAGGGACCCCAGTAGCAAGTGGCTGCAGGGTGCACTAGGGAGCGGAGAGGGGGCCTCTCCCGCCTCCACCCCTGGTGGGAGGGGCAGGGGGAAGGAAAGAGCAGACCCCTCTCCCCACCCCGCAGCCCTGGGCCCCAAGTGTGACCCAGCGCAAGACTTACAGCGAGTTCAACTCAGGGTATCCAAACTACCAGCTAAGCCACAAGCCCCGCCTTCGGCACAGAGCCTGTGCGCAGAGGCTCCGGAGGGCGGAGGACGGGCTGGCGCGGTCCGCACCACCCCTGCCCGCAGGGCACTCACCACCTGGAGGCTGGTGAGCACGTATCGCTCCGTGTCCTCCTGGTGAGCCTGGTAGACGTCGGGGCCCACGGCCACCAGCAGCCCCAGGTGCAGGACGGGCGGGGGGTGGCTCTGGAGGAGAGAGGAAGGACGGCCTGGCCAGGGAGGAAGAGGCAGAGTGAGACCAGAGCTTCTAGAAAGCAGGCAAACCGCAGCTTTAGCCACTTGGTCAGCCTCCCCGATGGCCCTCACGGTCCCCACGGCCAGGCCACTCTGTCACCCTGTGCTCCTGAGCTGGCAGACACAGCGGTGGAGTCCTGTCTCGGTCACTTACCACTTAGGGAGTTGGCAGGCCTGAGCCCCAGCTTTCTCATGGGCAATGTGGGGGAACAGGAGGACACCCGCCTCCTGGGGGCGCGGTGACAGTGGCCTGCCCTGCCCCCCCACCCCCAGGCTTCCGGGAGCCCTCAGACACCCGAAAACAGATTCAGGACATCCAGGGCCTCCTGACCCCTCAGGGGTAAACTCGCTCAGAGGGTTGAGACATCCCAAGCTCTGTCATGTCCCTGGACATGGTGACCGTTAGAACCAATGGCACTGGCCAGCTAACAGGACAGAAACGGCTGCATCGGGGCCTCTCCAGGCACCGCACAGGCTCCAGTCCCACCAGTGATGGGATGTTTCAGGGTGTGCGTGGCAGTGTGGAATTGGGGGAGGGGCTGCTGTGTGGCTTTTACGCCCTGGTCACCCCCTAACCCCACGCTGAACACACACTGAAGAACAGATCCCCCCAACATGGCAAGGAAGGCCCTGGTCCTCCAGAAACTGTGCGACCCCTCCCCAACAGGGCCCCCCACACACACACAGCCCCAGGCCTTGGTCAGTGTGCCTCTCACGTAGACCTCGGAGAGGTCGGTTACAAGGGGGACCCCCCGGTTCTCTCCTCCTGGCCACTAGCGCCCCCCCCCCGCCCCACCTCGGTCTCTACCGGCACCGGAGGCTCCACTCTGAAAGAAGCCGGTGCCCCGGAGAAGCCCACAGACTACCACTTGGGGGACAGGGGCAAGGCTGTGGCTGGAGGTGGACCTGGGCCGAGCCCGTGCTCCCCGAAGGGACGACATTAACATCCACGGCCAGAAACCAGCAGGAGTCGGCTCAGCGGAGGCCCAGGCGTGGAGGGGACCGGCCGGCCGGCCCCTCAGTGACATTCTCTGGGGACACTGACCGAACCCTGCGGTCAGACCCCAGCTCGGTCCAGCACACCCGGCCAGCTTTTATCAACTCGGCAGGAAGTTCACTCCCAGGGGCCATGGCCGAGGCTCTGACCCCTCCCAGGAGAGCTGCCAAAAACCCCAGACCCGGACCCAACAGTGAGATGCCCTTCAGGCTCTGAGGAGCCCCCCCCACCCCCCACCCCCGTCGCCAGGAACATGTGAGGACAAGCACCTTCGTCGGGGGTCACCTCCTCGGGCTCCAAAGCCTGAAGGAGTCCCTGCAGGAGAGAGGGGAAGGTAAGGAAAGATGGGGACACACCAGGGAGGGGGGACAGGGCAAAAGGCAAGGCAGCGGCGGGGTTGGGGGGACGCGGAGAGGGGAGCAGTGCGGACGGGAGCGGCTGAGCGGACCACCGGAGAGGCCAGCACCTTCCTCAGCGAGCACACTTCATCCCCCGCCCAGCGCAACCCAGAAGCTTAAAGGACACCCCAAGGCAGCCACCTCTCCCCAGGGAGCCGCTTCAGCGCCCAGAAAGCCCGGTCCCCAGGGCTCTGACATTCACCCACCTGCGGGACGGCAGCGAGTCCCCCGCAGCCCAGGAGGAGCGCCGCGGTGAGAGCTGCCTGCACGCAGGTCCCCCAGGGGTGAGGCTCGCTCATCCTGATCACAGCCAGCTGGCCCCAGTCGGCGAGGGATGTGACAGACCCCGCTGGGCAGGCGGGGCCCACGGGCTGTGTTTACTCTTGGGAGCTTCCTCCCAGGGCAGGGCCAGAGGATGGGCAGCTGCCGCAGGCTCCTCCCGCTGCACCCTCCCTGCCCTCCCCTGGTTTGGGGTGGGGGGCACCGGGCACCCAGTCCTGACGGGGGAGTGGAGGGAGCACTGGCCCAGCCACCCAACTGCGGCGGGCTCTCACCCGAGTTCGGTCTCCCACAAGCCACCCTCCTCTGTGGACACCCCTGCCTTCCGGGACCTTCCGCTGTCCTCTCCTCGGCCCCTTCCTCACTCAGGGCAGACTCCAGCCCCGCCCCCATGGGACCTGCCCCTGGGGAACAGCCCTCCCGCTCAGCTCTGCTTTCGCTTGTTCCCTGCCTGCTCACGACGGACGGTCCCGGAGCCAGGCCTGCGGGGTCGTGCTGCACCCAGCACCGTGGACCGCCCGGCAGGCCACCCCACTGCCTGGAAAGGCCTCGGTCACACTCCCTCACACCCGAGGACACAGCCCCCAACCCAGCGGGCGGTGAAAAGGGGTCTCAGTAGGTAGCTTTCTGCCTGCTGCCAACCCCTGCCACCATCCCCTGGCCCTCGGTGATCAGGGAGGACGCCCATCCATGCATTCTGGGCCCAGCCCCACCCCCTGTGCTGCATCGCCCCCCCCCCCGCGGGTATCTTTCACAGGACTTCCACCCCAGGTACTGTCTCCCCACTCTCTCTCTGTGACCCACGCTGACCCATGGCCTGAAGCCCAGCAGCACCACCAGGGGCCTGGGCAGGCATCTGTGGTCAGTCCTAACTGGTCTCTGCGAGCCTGTCCCTCACTCCCCTTCCCGTTCCTCACACCCGGGGGCAGTGACCTTCGTACAGCTCCAGTCGGATTGCATCACTCCTGCTACAAGCAGCCCCCGAGTCCGTTTGTCCTTAGGATCCCATGTCCAAGCTCCTTCCCACAGCCCCCGGGGCTCTGGGAGCCCCCTCCGCCCACAGCGCCAGCCCTTCCCCTCGGCTCAGCCGGCTTTGCCAGGCAGGGCTCTGCTCTTAAGCTTCGGCTCAGGTGCCAGCTCCCCAAAGCGGCCTTCCCTCAAGACCCTGTCCAAGCAGCCCTCCAGGGAAGGCTTGCCACATTTAGAAAATAAAAATCAAGACAGCCGGTTAAATGGAAATCTCAAATAAATTTGAATTTCAAATACTGCAACTGCTGTGTGGGAGGTGGTCATCCTATAAAAATGATCCTTCATCCGAAACTCCGACTTTTCTGGGTGTTGTCTGGTCACCTTCCCCCCGTCCATCTCCGCTGCGCCCCATTTTATCATCTTCCCACGGAGGCGCCGTTATCCCAAAGCACCTCGCTGAGTTACCATCTGCACTCCCCCGGACGGCCCCGCACACACGCAGAGCCTCGGGTGGCAACTTCAGGCAGGGGGACCGAGCCTGACCCGCGTTGTTTGGGAAGCTGCTGCCAAGGGCCGCGCCCAGGGAGCCTGCGCTTTCTCCTTCCTCGTGTCACATAAAGTAATAACTACAGCACAACCCTCGCAACACTGTTATCATTGGGCACCTTTGCAGCCCTATGGCTCTGACGAACCAGGCTGTGTGGCCTGGGGCCCCCCTCCCTCTCCTGGGCCTCAGTTTCCCCATTCCCTAAGGCAGACGCTGGGGACCTCTGCGCCGGGCCGGACTGGCCCGGGCTCCCCAGGCCTGGCCGCTCGCGCCCCCTTGCGGCCGCCCGCGCGAGGCGCTCCGCCGGTCCGGCCGCGGTGCTACACCGACAGCGGCCCCCCAGCTCCCGTCCGGCGCCTGCGTCTCTCATCCTCATCCCGGCTCTCGTGGGATCCCGGGGTTACCCTAACCCAGCCCTAGGTCGCCGACCCCGAACGCCGCTCGCTGGGGTGGCGACCCTTTTCCCGCGCCCGCAAAAACCCCCGCCTTGCTCCCTGCCGCGCGGAACTAGAGGCGAGGGCCAGGTTTCGGCGGGTCGGGGAAGGAAGAGCACTTCCGGGGGCGGATGTGCTTGTGTCTAGATCCGCGTGGGGTCGCTTCCGGGTTCGCTTGCAGGGTAGCGGAGGCCCGTTTCCCTGCAGCTGGTGAGTTGGCTGGCGGAACCCGGAGCCGAGGACAGCGCGCCCCGAATGGGTGCGGGGGACGGGCTGGGGAGGGCGGGGGGCGCCGGCTGCCGCCGGCCTGGGCCTGGACGTCGCGATCTGCTCAAGCCCTAGGTGGGGCCGGGATGGCGAAGGCGAAGACGAAGGCGCCCACCCCCAAGAGCGCCCCAGGCGACCCCGCGGCTGAGTCAGGGCTTGTCAAGAAGCCAACACGGAAGAAAAAAAAGAAGCTCTGGAAAAGCAAAGCGCCGGATGTCAGCAAGAGACCGACAAGCGACCCCAAGGTTGAGCTTCGCCCCCCGAAGGCCCCGGAGGACTTTTCCCAGAACTGGAAGGCGCTGCAGGAGGTAAGAGCTGGGCCGCTCTCTCGTTTCCGGGCCTCCGCGGACGGAACACAGAAGCGAGACCCGGGGGCCCCGGCAAGCGAGCCTTGGAGGCAGCTTGGAGTAGAACCTTGCAAACACGGCCTTCTCTGCAGAAGGGGCTGTTGGGCGCTTGTGAACCCCGGGGCAGGCAAATAGCAGGAACCTGGCGTAGAGGACCCTAGCAGCCAGACGCGCAGGGTTTTTGAGTAGTTCATGACAGCGACCCGCGACTGCTGAGCTTTTAAAATGCGCGGACCCTGTCACAGGGTCCGGGTGTGCGCGAGTTTCACAGTCACGCCCGTGCTGTCCGGTGGGCCTCCTCTGTCGTCTCCGCTTTACCGACAAGGAAATGAGCCCGGAGCGGTCGGCGTGCCCGGGACTGCAGATGGGTCTGCAGGACCAGAGTCTGACGCTGAATCCGCCGCCTTGTTCCGCATCAGTGGGCAGTGCTTACCGGGAGGCTACTCCCTGCCCCGGGCTGTCTGTGCGCTTCACTGGCAAGGGCTCCCCAGCGCCCCTGGAGTTCCTGCTGCTGTTGGTTTCGAGAGGAAATGGAGGCAGGGAACGGAGGCACGGGGCCCACGGCCACCCAGCCAGTACAACACGGCTGGGTGCAGAGCCCACGACAGGGGGCGTGAGCGCACACCCTTGGCTGCTGCTGACCCTGAGTGTCTTTGAGGGTTTTCTGGGGTCTGTTCTGGAGCCTTTTAACCTGCTCAGTGGCCTCTTCGGGTGGAGGTCCCATCAGCTCCTGCCTTGACGGACAGGACCCTCGAAATCCCCGTGGGCCCCGCGGGGTCCTCTCTGGCTTCCGCAGCTGTGTCTCTGCCTCTTGGTTTCAAGAGTGTAAAGTGAAACGGAGCGGAAGGGATGCTCACGGTGGGAAGCTTTGCCAGTGCGTCCAGGGAGGTAGATCTTCCTGGGACCCTCACAGCCACAGCCAGCCAACCGGGAGGCCCTGGAAGCGGTGTCCGTGCACCAGCCTGTGGGCCTGACCTGCAGGAAGTGACTCTGGAGTGAACGCTCAGTTAACTGCAAACTCGAAAGCAGGCCGCTCAGCATTCCCTCGGGCCCAGAGCGGAGGAGCCTGCACTCATGTATTCGCCGGGCGGTTAAGGTGTGGACCTGAGCTTGTCGGCTCCACGTCGTAACGGGAGAAGCAGTCACTTCGCCTGAAGTGACTCCCACACGAGAGTGAAGGGGGCTGTCCCCGGGCCGTTTGAGAACGAGTCTCAGGGACGTCCATGGGACGTGCGCTGAGATGTGGCTGGTGTGTGTGTGTGTGTGTGTGTGTGTGTGTGTATTTACAGAGACACGTGTAGGTCATTTCAATCTCTTGCATGTGGTACCCAAGCTAAAGTTGTCATGTGTTTTATTTTGGGCCCCATCAGCTGCTGAAACAGAAATCGCAGGCCCCGGAAAAGCTTCTTGTCACCTCTCAGGCGGAGTCCAAAAAGCAGCCCAAAACCCTCCACCAGAGCCAGAGAGCACAGAGAGGCCGGACGGTTGCGGGAAAGGCGCACCAGGACACCCTAGCGGGCCTCACTCCGCCGGCACCTCCCGCGGCGGGCCGCGGCGCAGGGCACGGCGAGCAGGGGACCGAGAGAAGGACCAATGGCGACCTCGCTCCAGAACGAGGGGACCTCAGATGTAGGAAGCGGAAAGTGGAGGAGGTGACAGCCGCTGTGACTCCAGCCCCACCCACTGAGTAAGTGCCACACCGAGGACCAGCCGTGCTGCACGGCTTGGCCGCTTCTGCCACCGGCTGCAGGCAGCCTCGGTCATCGTCACGCTGAGGACAGTCACAGCAGCCAGGGCCCAGCTGCTTCAGGGGGCTGGGGTGGGGCCGCTCCCGCAGCCCCCCTGCCTGTGTCCGGCACTGTGTGTCCCTGTGCCCACTCCCTGTTGCCCCAGGAGGGTCGGCAGTCTGAGGGCGGCCGCCGCAGAGCTGCCCTGCCTCTGGGGCGGGGTGGGTGGGGCAGGGCAGAGCAGGCTCCCAGCGCCCCTTGCGGATGTTTGTGGAATGAGCAGGTGCAAGCCAGGAAGACTCCCTGGCGTCTGAGGCCACTTCCCCACCATCTCGATAGTTGTGTGGTTCAGGACAAGTTCCTGACATTCCCGAGCCTCCCTCTGCTCACGTGAGTTGTTTGCGGGGCAGGGGGTGAGATGCAGCGGGCCGAGCGCCCCGCCGCTCCTTGCTGGGTCCTCTGGTGGTCGCTCACACGGGCAGGGCCCGCCTCTGAACGGCTGCCCTGGAGGCCAGGAGTCGCCAAGGTGTCCAGTTGCTCCGGGGTGCCAAGCAGGAGTTTCCGAGGGCCTGGCTCGTGTCGTCAGGCTGAGCACGCTGCGTGGAAGAAGAGCAGCCGCCGCAGGCCTGCCCTGCTGAGGCTGACGGTCAGGAGGGTGAGGAGGGGAGCCGGACGGGGCTCCGACCTGTCTCCGTGCCGCTGAGGGCGTAGTCCGGAAGGAGCCCGCCCCTTCGTGGGGCCACCGGAGAGCAGTCTCTAAGGGAGCGACTTGTCACCTGAGCCCAGAGGACGTGGCGCCGGCAGAAAGCTGCCTCCCTGCGCGAGCATGCAGCGCGGCTCCAGGGCTGCCGGCCGGAGGCGCGGTGGGGGCCGCGTGTCCGTGCCATCGCCGTGGGTTTGCGGCATCTCCGGGGTGGGCAGCGGTGCACACACGCCGCTCCTCAGTCGGACCGGAGGCCCCGGCTCGGTCATCAGGCCTCGGTGGAGTCCGCACGTGCCCGTCCCTCACTGGCCCCCCCTCCTGTAGCTCCTGATCCCCGACAGCCAGCCTGCTCCCTGCTTGCACAGAGAGGTGGTGACCGGGAGCGTCTGGTGACGGCGTTCCAGCCGTCAGCTGCTGGGCGCTGCCCGGAAAGCACGGTCAGCCTGCCCTCTGCCTTGCAGAGAAGACATCTGGTTCGATGACGTGGACCCGGCGGACATCGAAGCGGCCATAGGCCCGGAGGCTGCCCGGGTAGCAAGGCAGCGGCTGGGGGACAAGGGCAGCGGCCTGGCGCTGGAGAAGCAGCAGGCCTTCGGCGGGTGCGTGGCAGGGCCTGGGGGGAGGGGGCCTTCGGGAGAAGCGGCCCCTCTGCTCCGGGTGCCTGGGCAGACGCCCTCAGCATCACAGCTGTCCCGCTGGTGCCCTCTCCAGGGTCCTGCCGTGCTGACCACACTGGCGCCTTTGTCCCCTGCAGCCTGACCAGAGCCGTGGCCCTGGACTGTGAGATGGTGGGCGTGGGCCCCGCGGGGGAGGAGAGCGCGGCTGCCCGTGTGTCCATCGTGAACCAGTACGGGAAGTGCGTCTACGACAAGTACATCAGGCCGGCCCAGCCGGTGACTGACTACAGGACGGCAGTCAGCGGCATCCGGCCGGAGCACCTGCAGAGGGGTGGGTCCCTCCCGGGGCTGGCAGTCTTTGGGCGGCTCTTGCCCGTGCGTCTTCACCTCGGGGCCTCCGAGCCACCCGGCCTGCAGACCGGAGCGCTGTCCGAGTTGCTGCGTGTCACTTGGCAGCAAGGACTGAGCTGGAGACCTGTGGGGGGGATGGGAAGTGAAACAGGTCTTTGGGGACTTTATGACAACTTTGGGGGCCTGGACTGACTGTGGGGGTGGGCTCCAGGGCCTGCGGGTGGGGATGGAGGATGAGGCGTAGCTGGGGCCCTGGTCAGGAGGCGGGTGTAGGAGGTGACAGCGTGTGGCCCAGCTCCGGGCACACCCCGAGGGCCGAGTCCGTGGGGTTGGCTGGTGGGCTGGCTGTTGAGGAAGAGCGGAGAGGCATCTGACCTGACACCAAGGGTGGGGACCAGGAGGTCCTAGAAATTGGGGAATTGAGGCCACTTCCTCAATTGGGTCCCCTTCCTCAGCACCCAGGAGACAGCGACCCTGCATTGCCCCTGGTCCTGCTGGGAGGGGGGTTGAGGGGGCGGAGCCATGGGGTGCCTGCCCACCCGCCCCACCCCCACCCCCGTTGGCAGAGGGAGCAGCCCACAGGGGTGCCCATGACAGCAGGCCCGGGGCCCCAGAGCCTGAGGGCCGGAGCTGCGCTTCCCACTGTCCGCGGCCAAGGACCGGTCTGCTCTTTCCTCCGTGTGGAGAGACAGGAAGCAGGAGCCTGGTTGCTCCGCAGATTCGGTGCCGCTCGGGGCCCTTTTCCCTGGTGGGGGGGTGGGGGGTGCGGTGGCCATTGGCCTTCAGTTGAGTCGTGTGGGTGTGGGCCTGGGCCTGAGGCAGCTTGCCCGGCGTCCTGGATGAGAACTCAGCTGGCCCGTCCCAGAGGCCTGGCCAGGGACTGGCCGGGACCTGTCACTCAGCAGCAGTTCGGTTTCAGGAGAGCAGTTGGAAGTTGTGCAGAAGGAAGTGGCCGAGATGCTGAGGGGCCGGGTCCTCGTGGGACATGCTCTGCACAACGACCTAAAGGTGCGGCCCCCCCCACCCCCGCCCCGCCCGCCTGCGCTCGTGCGGGGGTGGGGTTAGTCTCGGACCAGCCCTGTGCTCAGGAGCAGGCTGTCTGACCACCGGTGTTCTTCCCCTCCCCCCCACCCCCTCCCGAGGCTGAGGCTCCGCCTCCACAGTGTCACACGGCAGAGCTGGCTGGGACCCGCACCTGGCGCAGCCCCGCCCACTGCGCCAGCACCTTCCACGGGGGCACAGCCACCCTTGCCTGCGAGGTCAGACCCCTCCTGTCAGGGGGCCACCGGGGCCGCTAAGGCTATGCTCGCTCACTCTTGGCTCCCCGCGGCGGGTGGTGGCCGAGCAAGGAGGGTCCCGCTCCGGAGTCCCAGGCGGCGTGGCCTGCAGCCTCTCTCCCTGAGTGTCTGACCCGAGGGGAACAGGGCGGCAGAACCGGAGCCTGCCCTGCCCGGCTGGGCCTGTGCACCGGCTTGTGTCCTCGGGCGGGGAGCGCCCTGCGGGGCCTGCACTGCCCTGACTGACAAGGGCCCCGACCCACGGGGACGCCCCGACCTCTGCCCTTGAACCAACCGGCTGCCCCTGCCTCCCCGGCTGCGCTGTGTCCCCTCTGCCAGCGTGGCGCTCGCTGTGGGCGCCGTCTGCGGTCAGCGCGAGGCTCTTTCCAGACGGCCTCGTTCACGGCGGTTTCCCTTCCTATCCGCGTGTGCGATGCTGGAGTTCCTTGTGAGAGGTCGTTTGAACACCATGGGTTAGGGCCGCGGACTCCAAACGACAGCGGCGGTCACGGTCTCCCCTGCCAGGTGCTCTTCCTCGATCACCCGAAGAGGAGGATCCGGGACATGCAGAAGTACAAGCCTTTCAAGAGCCAAGTGCGGGTGCGTCCGTGGGGCCCCCCACATCGCGGCGGCTTTGCTGGCCCCTGGGGGCGTTCGTTTCCCCTTGGGCCTGAGCAGAAGGAGCCCCGAGGGAAGAAGTAGAGTCCTAAAGGCCCCCTGTAAGAGCTGGCGTGGCCGGGCTGGGCTGCGTCCACCTCGGATCTCTGGACCACCAGAGGTGCCGCGGGCAGAGCCTGGCCCCAGGGTGAGCCGCCAGCAGGGCGCCACCCGCCGCGGGCGCGTCCAGGGGAGGCGGCTTGGGTGGGGGCCTCCGCCAGCGTGGCTGTGCGCCGTCCCCGCCCTGCAGAGCGGAAGGCCGTCCCTGAAGCTGCTGGCCGAGCAGGTCCTGGGCGTCCGGGTGCAGCAGGCGGAGCACAGCTCGGTGAGTGGGCCTGGGCCGTGGTGCTCAGGGTGGGGCCGCCCCTGCCAGGGCCGTAAAAAGTGACCTGGCCCTGGGGGCGGCTTACTGAGGGTCAAACCCTAACTGTCGCACTGCGCCCTAACTGTCCCCGGTGGGCGGGGGCCTCTGGGATGGGCCCAGGACTGGCGCTTCTGTGCTGTGGCCTCTGGGCTCTGCCTGCTTGGCGCCTTGTGCCCCAGCGTCAGGCTCGGGGCGCGCCGTCCCACCGTCCCTCTGCCATGTTCCCAACCTGTGCCGCCCTCCGAGGCCCCTCACCAAGAGCACGGCTGCCCCCCCCCCCAAGGTCCCTTCTGGGCCCAGGCCCTGAGTTGCAGGAGCGCCACGCTGCTCGGCTCCTCCTCACCCACCCGGTGTCTGTCGTATGGCCGCGCTGTCACCTGCTGGGACATCACGGGCGTGTGGTGTCTCCCAGGTCCAGGACGCCCAGGCCGCGATGAGACTCTACGTCCTGGTGAAGAAGGAGTGGGAGCACCAGGTCCGGGACAGGCGCCCGGCCGCCTCTGCTGCGGGCGGCGGCGGCCCCGTCCACGGGCGCTTGTGACCATGTCCCGGGGCGGATCACGTCTTCCCAGAGTGGCAGCGGAATCGTGGTGGCACATGCGCCCCTGAGAACAGCCTCTTCCCCGCCCCCTGTTGAAGCCCCGCCCCGCTGGCAGGCGCAGGTGGCAGGTGGGCAGGGAACCTGCGTGGAGGCCCTGGCCCAGCCCCAGCATCACGACACCGGATGGGAGTTGGGGTCGTGCCTGCACCCTCCCGCCCCCACCGCGCCCCAGGGCCGGGAGCACCCAGCTGTCCCCTGGGTCCAGCACCTTCCTTCAGGGAGGCCCCTCTCCGGTCACCACCAGACTCGAGGGACGAGGCTGGCGTCCTGGTCAGCTCGGCCACAGCCCCACCCAGGAGTTCTCCGTGGCCACCTTTGGACTTGGAGACTCCTGGGGCAGTGGTCCTTTCTGCCCCCTCTGCCACCACCTGCCAAGCTGGGTGAGGTCAGGGCCCACGGTGGCCCCTGAGCGAGGGGATGCTGGTCAGTTCAAGGCAGCACCTCCCCCATGTGCACCGGCGTGCGACCTTGGATGGCCTGGCCCAGGGTCCCCAGGAAGGCATGGGAGCCACCCTGTGTGCGAAGCCCAAGGCGTCCCTGCCCCTGCCGGCAAGCACGGAGAGGTCCGGCCCGCTGCAGAACAGAGGAACTAATAATAAACAAGGCTTTACTCGAGTGGAGCCTGTTTCATTCCCCGTTCAGAACGGTTGGGAGGCCTGTGGCGTCCAGTGGGGCTGCCCGATGGGGCCAGGGCTGAGGCTGAGGGGAGACTAGAATCCAGCACCGAGGCTGCCCGCCCGCCCTAAGGAGAACGCTCTTCAGGTGCCGGTTCCACGAGGCAGGGAGAAGGCTCCAGGTGGGTGGGCTGTCCGTGTCCTAGGCCAGAGCCCCTGGCCCCCCGGCAGAGCAGGGCAGCCCGGCCTCCCCCAGTCTCAGGAGGACGCTTTCTGCCAACGAGACCAGCTCCTGGGAAAAGAGGGGACGCTCACCTTCCACAGGCAGTCTTGTCCACAGGGAGCCACTTTGTGACTTAGTCCAGCCCTCTGACCAGGCCTGCGTGCCCCTCCCCTTTAGCTCCGGGGCAGGGCATCAGGCTTAAGGCGTGGCCCTTGGGCGCATCCCCCCCCCCCCCCCCCCCCCCCCCCCCCCCCCCCCCCCCCCCGCACACTCACCAAGCTGGAGGGGAAGCGCTCCTTGATCTCCTGGATCAGGGCCCCGATGCCGCTGGTCACCAGCTCACACAGGATGTCCCCTGCGGGCAGAGCGAGGGTCCTGCGGCCTGCTGCGCCCCTCTCCGGAGCCCTAGCCCCGCCAGCCTGCTGCTCCAGGGCCCAGCTCAGGCACTTCGGAGGAGGGGGCTGGCAGGACAAGGCTGGGTCCCTCCCGCTTGGGCTCGGGCCTGAGTGGGCTCCGTGCACAGTGGGCACCGGTCCTGTCTCGGAGGGCCCCCCTCCCATCAGGCAGGCTGGGAGCAGCCGTCCCGCCACCCCCTCGCCCCCAGCTCCCCGGAGCGGGTGGCGCGGCCGGAGCACTCACGGTAGGAGGCGAGCTGGGCCAGCAGCCGGCACACATTCTCCACCACCTCCGGGTCGTCCCTGTGCCGCGCGTAGGTCTCCAGGATGAGCGAGAGGCCGCTGCCGCGTGCCCCCGGCACCACCACCTGCAGCGCCGCCAGCTCTGGGGGGCGAGGGGAGGCAGGACCGTCATTCCCTGCAGCTGCCTGCGCTCCGAGTCCCCGGCAATGGGCGTGGCCGGGGGCGGGGCCCTAGTGCTGTTAAGGGCGAAGTGTTTGGGACCACACGGGCTTCGGCGCTGGCAGAGGCGGCCACGGTCTCTCCACGCCTGCGCTCCTCTGAGGTCACCGCCCCCTCCCGCAGGTGAAGAGCAGCTGCCCCCTCGCTTCCTGGTGGAAACGAGGGGCTCCCAGGGGTCGCCCCGCCACGCCCCGTGTTGTGGGCGGGGCCTGTGGAAGCAGGGACCGCGATGCTGCGTGGACAGCGTGTCACACACTTTTCTGGGGCCTGGAGGGACCGAGTCTCCGTGGAAGTAGCTGGACAGTCACACAGCCAGCGGGTGGCCAGGCCTCTGGGGTCTCGGCCACTGGATCCTGGCGACCCCACCCCTCGTGCACCCAGCGATGGCCCTCAGGCCCTCAGGCCCTCAGCCCTTCTCGGTCCCATGAGAGTGATGGCTCGCGTTCACCTCAGACTGTAGCTGGAGGGGCCCTGGGCCGGGTGAGGGCAGGCTGCAGCCCAGGGTGCCTCCGTACAAGAGGGGAGACCCTGCCTCGCTCTCCAGAGCCCCGCCCAGGAGTGAAGGCGGCCCCTCTCCCTTCTTCAGGCCCAGGCCACGTGAGGCCGAGCCTGGCCTGGCTGTGCAGAGACAGGACCAGACCTGGGGGTGGGGGGGTGGGAGCTCCCACACAGCTGGCGGCCCTGGTGGGCGAGGACTGGGCATGGGTGACACTTTGCTGGGGCGGGGCACTGAGACAGCCCTGCCTCCTGGCGCTTTTGATGAGCGAGGTGCTTGGAAAACCTGGGCCCACTCGCCACAGACAAGGACGGTCCGAGACAGCGTTGAGCGAAAGAAAAAAAGTTAACAAGAGTGTGTGTGTCTCCATGGCAACTTCTGGGTTCCAGGGATACAGTTTGCCCCTCTTTTTTTTTTTTTTTTTTTTTTGGTGTCTTGCCCTGGGGGCAGCCAGTTCCCCCCCTGCCTCCCGGCAACAGGCTCACCGGACACCTGGGCGAGGCTGGCCAGGGCCCGATAGGCGCTGTTCACCAGCAGCACCCTGTCCTGGCACAGCTGGACGCTCCACAGGAGCAGGGACACCACCTCTTCGAACAGGTGCTCCTCGATGCAGCCTGCAGAGGGAGCAGCTGGTGTGGCCTCGCACCCTCGGGGGCCCAGGGCCCCCCTCCCAGACCCTGGGGCCCCGGGAGGCTCACCCAGCAGGGACAGCAGCCAGAGGACCGCGCAGCCGGCCTCGGCTACGTCCACATCCGCAGGGTGGGTGGCCAGCAGCTCGGCGACGGGGGCCGGGGCTTTCTTCAGGAGGTCCTTGCTCACCGTGTCAGCTGGAGCCAGGACAGGGGACACCTCACCCTTGGGCGCCTGCAGGACCGTGCGTAAGCCCCACCCCCCGACCCGCCGCTGCCTCCCACCACGGCCAACAGAGCAGGAGCTTGGGGGGCCGAGTCAGCTGTCCTCAGAGACGGGAAGGTGGCTGGTGGGGGGGTGCTTTCTAGCCCACCAGGGAAATTGGGGGGGGATTCTCTTGAGTCCCAAGGTGGGGCTCGGGTGTGGGCGGGCCCTCTCCGATTCTGGGGCTCTCCTGGCCGGCAGCCTTCTTCCCTTGGGCAAAGCCACCACCCGGGGCTGCCAAACCCAGGGGGGGCCTGGAGGGAAGGGGGCAGCGTGGCCGGGGCCCACTTCCTTTATTGATTATGCTGCCCTGACTTTCCCCCTTGCCCCCCTCCACCCAGCACCCTTCACTCCCTCAGGCCATCCCCCCACCCTTGTTCGTGTCCATGGGTCATGCGTGCAAGTTCTTTGGCTGCTCCATTTCCTGTGCTGCCCTTTACATCCCCAGGGCTGTTCTGTGACTACCTGTTTGTGCTTCTCAATCCCTCACCTCTTCCCCATCCCCCCATCCTCCCGTCTGGCAGCCTTCCCATAATTGACTTCTTCTCTCTGCTGCTGTTGAGAGTCTTTATCTGTAACCTTTGGCTCAGTAACAATGTGTCTGGGAGTGGGCCTCTTCACCTCCATCATGGGTGGGACTTCCTGGCTGGGGCCCATCTCTGCATCACGGAGGGCGGGCCTAAACCAGGGACTGCGGGGAAACCCCAGGGTGTGGGAGCTGGCAATCCTCCTGGGCAGGAGGCACCCCAGAAGGGACCCCCCAGGACAGCTCCTCCTCTGGGCCTCTCCCCTCACCTTTCTTCCCCTCTGCTCCTCGCTCCTGAAGAGCACAAGGGACAGGCCAAGGAGGGGGCCCCACTCACCGTCCACCAGCAGGGTCCAGAGCAGGCGCAGGGTGGCGAGGCAGACGTCCCTGTGGTCGGACCAGGTGCCCAGGCGCTCCACCACGTGCTCCAGCAGCCCGGCCTTCTGCATCTCCTTGGCAGCGTGCCCTGCCGGGCGGGTGGAGTTCACACCATGGAGAAGACCTCCTCCAGGAAGCCCTCCCAGAGCACCCCCCTCTGTCCCCCACTGCCTCAGGCGGGCAGTCCCGTGATGCACTCCCCGCTACTGGGCCCCTGCTGGGCCCACCCCGGGCGGGTGTCCCGGGGGCCACAAGCCCCAGCACACCCGTCCCTTCCCAGGACGGGCCCTGACGGCATCGCTTTCCTCCCGCAGGCCCCATCCCCGCCCCCTGGGCCACTGAGCAGCCTGAGCCCTCTAGCATCCTGCTGATTCCCGGCGGGATGACCTGACAGGGGGCCTGACAGGCCGCTCCGGTGGACACCTGCTATTGTGACACGCACTGTCCCCTCCCCAAAGTGGCATCAGTGGCATGTGGCCAGCTGTCTGCTCCATCGCCCAGCTGCCCCTGGCCACCACAGGCCTCCAGGTGAGAGTCCGTGGGTCCTGACCAGGCGCCGGGGAGGGGGCAGGCATGTGCAGCCCTGAGCACTGCCCGTCCCCGGTGACCTCAGGAGCCCAGTGGGCAGCGGGGCGAGAGAAGCCGGCGTCGGTGTGCAGCCCGGTGGGTGCCGGTGCCCGCTTGTGGAGGGACCGAGAGGAAACAGCACGAGCGGGCGGGACAGACCCCCCAGAGGCCCCCGCAGTGCCCGGCCCGGGGCCCCGCCTCGGCCCGGCGGGCAGGCAGACACACCCTGGCTGTAGATGACAGTGAGGAGACCGTACACAGTGACCGCCAGCCGCCGGGCCTCCGGGTGGGTCCGCATGGTGCTCAGCAGGAAGGAGACGATGGAGCTGTCGCTCGGCATGTCTTCGGCTGGGTCCTGTTCCAGCCCTGCTCAGCCAACGGGAGAAGCTCGGGGTTAACCCCAGCGCTGGGGACCGGGGGCAGGGAGCCCCCTCGCTCTCTGCGCAGGAAGTGGAGGTCGGCCTTGTCCTACTGCCACGGAGCGGGGCCCCGTGAGAGCTTGTTGCTTGAGGGGGTGAAGGACCCACGGGCGGGGGACCCACCTGGGCGTACAGCCAGGAGCACCGGCTCCCGAGAGCCCACCCAGCTCACCGGGAGGGGTGGGCGCCCACCTCGGCCCAGGGTGCGCAGCAGCAGGGAGCTGCCATGCAGCTGGATGTCCAGGATGCTCTGGTGTTGCTTCATGATGGCGACCAACTCCTCCACCAGCTCCATCGGCCACGGCAGACCTGGCAGGGCGGTGGCGGGGCTGGGAGGGGGTGCCGGCCACACCGGGAACCTGAGGGGGCTGGCGTCGGCAGGGCATTGCAGGGGGCGAGGCCGGGTGACCGTGCTTAGCATGTGGCCGCCCCAGGCATCTTGTCCTCAGGGCCACAGCTCTGCCACCGGAGCTCTCCCGTGGCCACGCTCACATGCAGACACGAACACGGGGCAGAGCCGCTCTGGACCAGCCTGCCCGTCCGCAGCCCCTGCCCGCACCAGCCCCGGGAGCGCCCCTCTGGGCTCCCATGGCTTTCCTGCCCAGCTGTGCTGGGCACTGGCGAGGGGTGAGGGGCAGCAGCAGGCAGGTGACCAAGGGTCCATCCTGGCCCGCTCCTCCCCACCCCACCCCCGCCACTTCCCTCTCCCAGCCCCTCCCCCTCAGGCCCCAAGTGCCAGCGCCCAGGAAGCCAGGCCAGGGCCAGTCCCTGTCCAGACCTGTCTGAGGCAGGCCAGGCTCCGGGCGGCAGGAAAGGCCTCTGTGGGAAGGGGCCCAGCAGCCTCCCTCGGTGTCTACAGGAAGGAAAACGCTCGCTTCCTCAGCCTGCTCCGGAGGGGGCGCAGGGAAGGGGCAGGAGGGACAGGGGAAGGGCCCACGCAAGGGCTGTGCGCGGGGCCTCTGCTCTCGGGGCCGTGGGACGCACCTTCGCGGAAGGATGGGTGGTGGTGGACAGATGGGTGGGTGGTGGGTGGGTGGACGGACAGACGGACGAGTAAGTGAATGTTGTTTTCAAGCTGCGGAACGGAGGCTGAGCAGATGCATGTCACAAAACCCCGTTTTGGCAAAGTTGAAAAGGTCGCATTCGTTGATGGAGAGTGTTGGGGAAATGGGCCCCGCACCCTCGGGATGCGGGGGAGGGGGCACATCTATGGAGGTCAGTTTGCGGTGTCTGTGGAAGTGTGAGGTCTTCACACCCTGCACACCTAGGAGTGTGTCCCATGGGCTCCAGGGCGCCGGGGTGCCGCCAGGGGGGCTGCCGGAAGCGGCGGTGTCTTTTGCGGCAGCCGTGAAGCTCAGGTGAAGGGAGGCCGCGGGAGACAGTTTGGACCCCAAGCCGTACACCCCCGCGCTGGGAGGCAGGGGCCACAAAGAACTGCAGCCTCGTCCAAGTGGGCCCTCCTGGGGACAGAGCCCAGCCTCAGGTGTGAGGGACGCTGCTGGGAGCGTGGGGTGAGGGCCTGGCCCCCCGAGAGGAGCTGGGCGAGGGGAGTGGAGGGGACCCTACCTAGCTGGTCATCGGGCATCGTCAGGAGCTTGTTCATGACCTCGAGCTGCACTTCAGGCCGCCGGGGGAAGTTGTGCATGACCTCTGCAGGGGACAGGAAGGCGTGGGGAGGGGGCCTGCCTCCCTCCAGAGCCCGTGGGACACAGGGAAGCCAAGCAGCTGGTGCCTCACGGGCGCCCTTCCACAGAAATGGGGTGGAGTGGGCAGACGGTGCGGGGTCCCTGCAGAGAGCCACGCGGCGGGTGGAGGGAGTGAGCAGCCCACCCACAGCCCACACGGGGACACAGGGCTGGGAGGGCGGAGCCACCCTGGGACTTGAAATGACCGCTAGCTCCTGCGCCCCAGCCCGGGGTGCGTGGTAGAGCCCAGCACAGGCACCTAGGGTGCTGGGTGCTGGGCCCGTGACGGAGCCCTGAGGGTGTCGAGCTGCCGATGGAACCCCACGCACTTTCTCCCCCATCAGGGATGTGCCTGCCACCTGGGCTCTGGGCCAGCACTGACCACCCAGGAAGGGCTGCTGTGCGGGGAACTCGCCGGCTGTGGGGGCCAGTGCTGGGCGTTCAGGGGCGTGGCAGTGAGGGGGCTGCTCAGTGGCCGCAGGGGCAGGGAAGGGGGCTCGGGCGGGGCGATGAGCGCGGCTGCAGGCCATGACGGCCACGGAGGGCACCCGGAGGGGGGGGGTGGTCCCTGAGCACAGTGCACGGTGACAGGCGGACGGGCGGCTGGAGCCTCCCCACTGCCGGCCACGTGGGAGGCGCAGTCCGGGGCTGGGTTGTGGGCAGGGCGCTGACCCCTGGGAGCTGAGACTCCGCAGGCCCACGGTGTCCCCCGCCCACGGTGTCCCCCGCCTGGGCCCCCTTCATCACCTAAAATGCTGGCCACGTGGCCTTCCAGCAGGATGCGCGAGATGAACTCAGGCACCGCCCGCTGGTACGGCACCAGGCTGCCTCTGGGGGACCTGAAGTTGCTGCTCTCCAGGGCCCGGTAAATGACATCCCTGGAGAGAGCGCGACAGAGCCACGTGGCGGGTGCACTGACCCTTGCGGTGCTCCCCGGATGGACAGATGCCGGACAGACGGACGATGGGCCCCACCTTCCCGTGTGGACTCCGCCTGGCACGCCTCTCACGTGGGGCGTGTCCCTGGCGCCCTAGCAGTCCCACCTCCGGGAGGGACCGGGTCTCCCGCCCAGGCCGAGGGTGGAGGGTGCTGGGCCCCAGCACCCCCGCCTGTGTGCGCCCTTCCTCCATGAAAATACACCAAAAATCAGCTTCCACAACCGCGGCGGTGTGAAGGGGAACGCAGCCCAGGCTGGCTTCACTTTTCTGATTTTTAAATAAACTAGAATCAGCACGTTTGCTGGGTCCTGGGGCGACACGCCCCTCGGCCGATGGAGAAGTCGGCCTTGTTGTCCCTGTTCTCCAGGGCAGGTCACCAGACTGGGTTGGGACAGCGACCCCTGGAGACGCCCGGACCCGGGGAGGCAGGGCAGGCGTGGCCTTCGCCCACCAGGGGCTGTGCCCAGAATGCGGTGGAGAAGCGTGGAGGGAGAAACCGGGGTCCAGGCAGCCCCAGGCCCGGCACTCACCTGACCGTTATTCTGTCCGAGGGGTTGACCTGCAGCATTTCGGGCAAAAGGGAGCAGAAAGTCTTGGCGTGGGGCACCTGCCTCTCCTGCACCATCCTCAGGACACCCTGCAGGTCGTCCGGCTGGCTCCGGATGGACTTGCGCAGCAGCATGGCCTCCGTGGCCTGCAAGGGGACGGGAACAGTGCGGATGCCCGGGCACTGGGGTGAGCACGAGGCGAGCGGGTGGGGGGACGGGGCCGCCACCTTCCGCTGGGCCCCGGGTCCTTCCAGAAGGAGCGGTGGCTCAGAGAGAAGCCAGTGTCCAGGGCAGCGGGGCACAGCCCTCCTTCCTGCCCACAGGCAGGGTCCCTCGGGCTGCACCAGGCCCCACGGTGGGGACGCGTCACCACTCCAGCCCACGGGTGACAAGCGTAGGTCCAGCCCCTGTGGCTCGCAGGGAACCCATCCTAAACGCAAACAGGGACCGCTGGGCACACCTGGGGCCCATCCTGCCACTGACAGGGGAGATGAGGTTGCCTGGAGGGGCGTGGGGTCGCGGTTACCCAGGGCCAGGTGCCGGGGGTGGGCGTGGGGGTGGGGGGCCCTCAGGGGCACCGGCGGGGGGTGCAGGGTTTGGGGCTCACCCCCAGGAAGGAGCAGCTGACCATGTCCAGAATGATGCAGCCCAGGGACCAGATGTCGGCCTTCTGGGTGAAGGAGAAGTTGAGGGCCTCAGGGGCCATCCAGGACTTGTGAAAGGGGTCTGTTGGCAGGAGAAGCCGGGCGGGGGGGGGGGGGCATGAGTCCTGGCCTCCCCAGGGAGCAGCAGCTTCAGAAAGAAGCCCTGGGCCGCCCTGCTCGGGGGGCAGGGACAGCGTCTGCTGGGCGAGGGAGGAGGAGGCCCCCAGCCCGCCCCCAGCCCTTGGTCTGCATGAAGCCGGCTGCCTCGGCAGGTGCCCGCCAGGCGGCTGCGGC
>PVKU01014338.1:0-23627 GCA_004027475.1 Anoura caudifer
CCTATGTGCAAAGCCAGGACATCGGGTGCATGGTGGGGGGTGGGGGGCGGGGGGCGTGAGCCTTGGGCAGGTGGGGGCTGGACCCCAGAGCCTTGGGTGTCTTGTGGAGGAGCTGAGGCTCTGAATGTTGGAAAGAGGACGCTGATGGTGTCCTGTTAGAGGGAGCCTCTGGGGACAGTCAAAGAACTAGCTTGGGGAGGGCCAGATGGAAGGCAGGGAGGGCAGTTAGTTGGGAGGGGGCAGGGGCTCAGCAGAGGTGAAGGAACTGGGCAGAGACCTGGGGGCTTCCAGGAGGGGTGGCTCCAGGGGAGCCTGGCAAGGGGTGCTGTAGGCAGGAGGGGCACCTGAGCTGCTGCTCAGGCCGGAGAGGGTGGTATTGGAGCCACTGCCTCCTGGAGCCATTTTTTTGTTATTATTTCTTATTGCTGTTGTTTTCAAGACTTCAATTTGGGTTTTACTATGAAATTGATTAAAAACACGTTTTGGGGGGCAAAAATAAAGAGCAGCTTTTTTTAAAAAAAGATTTTATTTATTTATTTTTGGAGAGAGGGGAAGGGAGGGAGAAAGAGGAGGGAAATGTCAATGTGTGGTTGCCCCTCACGCACCTGCAACCAAGGACCTGGTCCACAACCCAGGCATGTGCCCTGACTGGGAATCGAAGTGGCGACCCTTTGGTTCACAGGCCAGCACTCAATCCATTGAGCCACACCAACCAGGGCCAGAGAGCAGCTTTTTGAACCAGCCACCTCAGCGAGGCAGGTGGTGGAGCCGGCCCTGCAGAGCAGGAGCTGGAAAAAGACAAATCTGGCCTGGAGCTCAGCGGGAGGGACCCAACCCAGATCTGGAGGCAGGCTGAGGGAGAGACAGGCCAGAAGCACAGGAGGGAAGAGTCAGCTCTGCACCCTGGGAAGGGCGGGCTCCCACCCAGTGCCCCCTCAGGACCCCTGCCCCCAGCGCACCAACCTCTCACTCTGGGGGCCTCCTGCAGGCAGGGCAGGGTGCCTGGGAGCTGGCTTTGCACTCAGACAGTTGGCTTCCTGTCGGGGCCTGACACTTACAAGCTGGGCCACTCGCAGCCTCCACCTTCCTGCTCTGTAAAGTGGGGGCAGGTCCTCACTGAGCTGTCCTGAGAGCTAGGAGGTGTCCAGCCCGCAGGGTGGCCTCTGCCTGGATGCCTCCACAGACTGTTGGTGTCTCCAACTGGCAGGCATGCCCCATCCCCTCTGGCCACTCCCTGGGGCGTGAGCCTCTTGCCCAGGAGTCCTCAGCTCTGGGGGTGCCCCCATTGCCCTCTCCTCAGCCACCCCTCCTGTGCCCCTTCCCAGGGCCCTGCCATCCCTTGAAAGTGCCCTCCTCCTGGGTCCCCCTCTCCCAGCCCTGAGCTGCAGGCCAGTGCCCACCTCCCTCACCTTCTGTGGCTTCCCTCTGCCCACCCAGCCTAGCCTGGCCTGGGGCCACCTGGCAGCCCTGCTCCATGAGACAGTACCACCAACTGGGTGGCTTCAAACAACAGAAATGCATCCTCTTGCCGTTTGGAGGCCCTGAGTCAGGGCAAGGAGCCAGCAGGGCCGTGGTCCCTCCGAAGGCTCCAGGGGAGGGTCCTTCAGGGGCTCTCCCAGACTCTGGGGCTCCTGGTGGTCCTCGGTTTGCATCACTCCAAGCTCTGCCTGTGGTCACAGGGCCACCTCCTCTGTCTCTCATAAGGACCCTTGTCACTGGATTTGGGACTCACCTGAATAATCCAAGACGATCTCATCTCTAGATCCTTAAGTACATCAAACACCTTTTTATTTTATTTACTTTTTAAAAATATGTATTTATTTTTAGAGAGAGAGGAAGGAAAGGAGAGAGAGAGAAACATCAATGTATGGTTGCCTCTCACATACCCCCCACTGGGGACCTGGCCTGCAACCCAGGCATGTGCCCTGACTGGGAATCGAACCAGTGACCCTTTGATTCACAGGCCCACACTCAGTCCACAGCTACAGCAGCCAGGGCCAAACACCTCTTTTTAAAATAAGGTCTTATTCACAGGTTCCGAGGATGAAGACATGGACATATCTTTTGGGGGTTCCCTTTACCCAACAGGGTGTGGCCCCCCAAACTCTCCCAGGGCAGACTCTGCCCATACCCCATACCCCTGCCTCCAGCTCCAGAATAAATCAGGAGGGGTCTTTCCCACCTGCCCAGCACCTGGGACACCTGCTTCAGCCTGTCTGGGCTTCCTCCTCTTGCTCTGGCAGCCTGAGGCCTCCTGTGTAATTTCCTTCTTTGAAACCCTAGCCAGGGGTGTCCAACCTTTCAACATCTTTGGCTGGGCCACACTAGAAGAAGAGTTGTCTTGGGCCACATGTTAAATACATTGCAACACATTATCACAAAAAATTTCATAATGTTTTAAGTAAATGTATGATGTTGTGCTGGGCTGCATTCACAGCCATCCTGGGCCGCATGCAGCCTACAGCCTGCAGGTTGGACACCCTTCCCTAGACAACAGACAGAGGCCTCTTCACTCCTACACCCCGATGCCCAGCGGGGCCCCAGGTGGCAGCTTTCCTGCCCTATCTTGTCTTTGGAGGCCTCGGGAGGCTTGTAGCCCTAGTGCTAGGGCCCCCAACCCAGCAGCTCCAAGCTGTTTTGGGGAGGCCCACCTGCCCTGGGAGTGGGCAGCCCTCTCCTAGGTACTCTGGTGTGCCAGAACTCGGCCCCCAGGGCTGGCTGTCCACAGACACAGGGCCATGCGCCTGCTGGTCACTGCAGCCGCTCCAGGCCTCTGGGGGCCCCACCTGAACAGAGGTTTCAGGAAAGGGTGAGGCCACGCCCTGTGTCCAACACTGGTACTTTGGGGAGGCAGGGTGTGGACAGTGGCCATTGAGGGTTGGGGTTTGCACCCTGGTGGGGACAGTTATGAACAAAGGGCCTCAGGCACACAGCTTTTGCAGCAGGAGCACTCTGCCTCCCAGCGATGTGGGGAAGACCAAGTGGTGGCCAGCTGGCCACTGATGAATGAGTGGGGCCATGTTGACCACAGGCCTTCCCTTCTCCCCCAAACCAGCGCAGAGCCCTGGGCCCCGCGGCACCAGCTCTGAGGATGCCATTCCCGTTCTGGCCTGGGAGGGCCATGGGTGAGAGAGGCCGGCCAGTGGCAGGACAGTGGTCACAGCACCACAGTCAGGCACTGCCTGGTGTGGCCACTTGGAACGCCTGTGACCCCACACAGGCCAAAGCTGGGGGCTGCAGGTGCAGTAGAGGGACCACCGGTGAGGACATGTGAGAACCAGACATCACGCAGAGGCCAGGGGCCCCGGAGCTGCTCAGCAGGGCTGGGCTGGGGCTGAAAGGGGGTGACCTGAGGGGACTGGGTGTGACCCGGAGTACTGCGGCTCAGGGAGGGCCTGTCTGAAAGAGCCTCACCCAGCGGCCGGCCTGTGCCAGGTGCAGCTTCATGCCAGGCAGCATCATGGTGACGCTCATGTATTTGGCAGTTTGGACCCAGGGATTCCTCTCCAACCCTGTTTCATCATTGTGAACTTGAAACAGCCTCTGTGTTCTTGGCTGGTGGGGAAGAGGCAGGTAGTGGCTGAGAACCTTATGGAGGGGAATTTCAGCAGGAAATGCCCTCAAAGCGCCTAGTCCAGCATCTGAGAGGGAGCTACTTCCTTGGTAGACCTCCCAGACACACACGAAGTTCTGGAAAAACTGGCTTAGCCGCTAGCAGTTCAAATCCCAGCTTGCCTCATCACACATGCGCTTTCCTAGCAAAAAAGGACTCCGTCCCAGGCCATCTGTGCTGCCATCCTCAGGCCAGAAAGGCAGGGCAGGACTCGTGTACATGCCTCTGGCCAGCTGTGGAGCCCCTGGGAGGCCTGGATGGGGCATTGAGGGAACGCCACCCAGTGCCCAGCACCAAGAGGCCAGAGGGAAGCTTCGCTCCCAGGCTGCCTAGGCCAAGGCAGTGGCCTTCTGCAGTGGGCAGTGCCCTGGGCTTGTGGCTATCTCTTGGCCCGGTTTCACCACCAGCTAGTGAGGGTCCAGAGGTAGGGCCCTAGGAGGCCCCCTGTCCCTCCCACCACGGAGTCCGATTTTGGTGGAGGCATGCTACCTAAGCAAGCCACACATTCAACCACGGGGCCTCATCTGGGCCTGCTGCAGGCGGCAAAGAATGCAGCTGCAGCTGCCCTCTCTGCTGCTTCAGGAAAGGCAGGGTCCTGGTGGCAGAACCCACAGGCGCACCAGTCACGCCGCACCCCCACCCGGTACCTCCACTCTGACTGGTGAGGGCCTCAGCCATGCTGCTCAGCACTGTGTCACCTCAGGGAGGGCCCACTGCAGGCATGAACCTGTGCCAGGAAGAGTGTTCCCAGGTTAGGTCCTCGTTCTCATCCATGGGGAAGGCACCTTCCCTGGCCCTCGTGAAGGCATGGACGGAACAGGGGAGGACCCCTGTTCCTAAGAGCTCCCAGAAGGCCAGGCTAATGCCCAAGTTGCAGAAAAATGTCAGGTCTGCTCTTGAGAAGGCCCAAGATCTGATTTTTTAATGGGAAGTGTGGCATTCTCTACGGGACTCCAACTCTCAGTCAGGCCTGCCTGGCCAGAGCCCCTTCCCCGGGCCTGCGGGGCCTCAAGGTCTCCCTGCAGACCCCAGGGAAGGGAGTTCCAGGCTGCGTCCCCACACTCCTGGTCCTGCCAGTCGTGAGTCGGCACCTCTCTCTTCAAACTCATGGTGAGGGGAGCCTCGGAGATGCGACCGCTCCCCCTGCAAATCTCCCGCCCACGGCAGCCTCAGCCACCAGCCCCAGCATGCGCACTCCAGGGAGGCCCGCCTGGCCTGCTCCCAGGACTTGAGGACTGAATGCCCAACTCCTCCCAGCTTCCTGCATCTACCTCGGCTCCCCTTCCCTCTGCAGCAGCCCCAACAGGCACTTAGAGAGCCCTCCATAATCCACAGAGACTGGTTCTCAGTCAAGCCTCACCATGACCCCCAGAGGCCAGGCTCCAATGGTCATTGTGTCCCACAGCTGGATGGTAACCCGCATGCTTGTACAACCACCGCTGCCCGGCACCAACCCTTCCAGGACCCCCCTCGCCACCTGCCTTGGGGGCCTGGTGGGGGCAACTGCAAATCCAGCAGAGGCCATCTCTCCTCAGTCCCTGGCGCCTCAGCTTCTCAGCAGGCACCGCCTCCCATTACAAACCCTCCTTTCACTGGAAGTCCTTCCACCATCCAGATTCTCCTCTCACTTCCCCTGCGCACAGGCTGGGTCCACCCTCGCCGCACCCCTGGCCACATTGCCCGTCCCCATGGCTTCACCCAACTCTCTGGGAAGGACACTCACTTCCTCTCCTGCCCACTCCCAGGTTCCCAGCTGGCTGGAGGGCATCTGCCCACAGTGCTGAGCACAGGGCCCTGGAAAGCGCAAGCTGGGAGTCACGCTCTGGAGGCCTGTGAAGACCTCAGCCACATGCTCATTCCAGTTACGTATCGGATGCCGTGCTCCATGCACCGCACATGGCAGCTGGGCCGCAGCACCGAGCGAGAGACAAGCCCTGCTCTCGAGGGGCGTGCACAGAGCACAGATGGGAACTGCAGCCCCACATCCAGGATGTCCAAGCCCCCCAAGCAGGGAGATAGCCCGAGAGCAGGTGGTGCTGGGATGGGGGCAGCCCGTGGTGGGGGCAGCCCGTGGTGGTCTGGATGGCCCTACTCCATCCAGCAGGAGACACACTCAGCTTCCGGAATAAAAAAAATCCTGGGACTTCGTCCTCCTCTACATTGAAACCACTGGCTCCTACCAGGAACCGGGGAGGGGGTCAGTGGTTTGGAGGAGCCGGGTGCAGCTGAACAGTCTTTTGTTATCTGCGTCTTTGAACTACAAGAGCATTTCCTTTCCAAAGCATTCAATCACTGAAGTAGGAAAGAGCTATAAACAGTCTCTAGGAATGCATTCATTATTTTTAATGGGACAACTTCCTTAAAGGGTCCCTGTCTGTATATCTGCCAACTGCTGCCCATCACTGCGGGTGGAGGACCCAGGGTTCCAAGGCCCAAGTCCTGACCACACACATGGCCACTTAGCTAACAGCAGCCACACAAGACTGGCACCTTCCCCGAAGTTGGTTAGAGGACTCGGGAGGCCGAAGACTGAGACACTTGCTAGGAGCCCACGAGCCCCCGGGTCTCTGTCACTTTGCCTTCCAGGGCCAGTTGCTGCTGTGTCCTGCTTGGAGCCTCGGGCAGGTGGCCACACCAAGGGAAAGCCCTACCGAAGGCTGGGCCCCAAGACAGGACTTAGCCAGCAGCCTGGTTTTGGCCATAGTCCCCTGGTTTGTTTTGAAGTGAAGCTGGGGCCCGAGGAGGCTTCACCAGGGTGGCTCCGTGGACGGGGAGGTGGTGGGGAGGCAGGGCTGGCTCTTACGTGGCAGAGGCATGAACAACAGGAACCTGAGACGTGGTGTCCCGACTTCATCAACGTGATAAGCACAGGGCCATGACCAGGCCCACAGGAAATGCAGGTCACCAGGGCACTGTATGGCCTGAACGTTGTCTACCTGGTTTGTATGCTGAAGTCTAATCTGCAGCATGAAGGTTAGCCAAGGCAGGGCCTTAGGGAAGTACCTAGTTCGGACGGGGTCCCAGGGGTCAGCCCACATGATGCCACAGGTGCCCTTATGGCGGACAGAGCTTCCTCTCTCTGCCAACAGCTATGAAACAGGAAGCAGGTTCACCATGAGATACCGCAGCTGCTGGCACCTGGGTCTTGACCAGCCTGCAGAGCTTCAAGAAATGTGTTGTTCAATCCTCCCTATCTGTGGCATTATTGTGGTAGCAGTTTGACCTGAGACAGGCTTTTCGGAGCATGGCATGATGGGGTCAGCTGGGAGTGAGAAATGGGTGGTCCTTGAAATGTTCCACATAATAAAGTCCCTGACTCCAGGCTGCCAGTCATTGAGTCTGAGCACGCAGAAACAAGAGAGGAAGCAGGGCCTCGTTCCTCCATCAGCTGTCCCGGCCTGCAGCTGAGCCAGCACTGACCAGTGCTCACAAACTCATGAGGCCAGGGTCTGAGATTTCAGTGAGTGGCGGTGAGCACCGCAAACCCAGTCCTCTGTGCCACTTTACGACATGCTCTGTGAGGCCACTGAGGGCCAAGGTCTCCCAAATGCAGGCCTGGACCCTATTTTCATACCTGACCTCTCAGCAGTCATATCTGCCCCTCTCCAAACACAGGCCAATGAGGATTTCCTCTTCGCACATAAAAAAAAAATTCTGTGGCTTTGCTGAGAGTGGGCAAGAAAGCCAGCTGCATTTGCAGGCAACCCCAAGTAGTGAAGGAGCAGGGCTATGGCCTGTACAATGGGATCGGTCTTTCCACAAGCAAAGCCAGGCTGAGGCCATGTACCATTCTGGAGGCAGCAAGAGGGGTGCTGCTGGCGTGCGCACTGCAGGGCCTACAGGGCCAGACTACGACTTGTGGGAACTCCGGTTTCGGCAGGAACACCAGAGACTACCCCAGGAAGCTCGAGGGCGAGTGGCTTCCTGCTGTAACGCAGAAAACCATGAACAAACCCAGCAAGGCAACCTGGCTCTGGCTTTGTGACACGCAGCCCACCCAACACCCGGGCCCTGCTTCCTTGGCACCTGAGTGCCGCGAGCACAGGGCCCTCCCACTCTCTGGCTGCCTCAGAAAGCCAAGTCTGTTTTTAATCAGACTATGAGAAGCTATTTAGCTCTGTGAGTCTCAGTTTCCTTATCTAAAAAAGATGAAATTAGGAGAGGGGAAAAAAAAACAAAGGACTTTGGAGTTAGGCGGGCTACCTCCTTAGCCCTGAACGAGCTGACACAGGTTGACCTGAATGAGCTGACCTGGCCTCCCTGAGCCTCACCTTCTTCACCTGGAAAACGGAAACGATGACATCTGCGGGAAGGACTGTGGAAGGGCCCCACTCAAGCCACCTTCTAGCAGGTGCAAAAGGAGTGTCGGTGTCCTTCCCTTATTCCTGCTTCACATTCAGCTAACAGGAGGGAAAGGGATGTGAATGTGCCCAAATGTCTGTAGGAGAAAACTGAACCCTTCTGAGGGCTCTGACGTCAAACATGTTCACCTACGTTTCCCTGTTCTGACAAAAGAGGGCTTCTGACTAACATGGCCCACCTCTGAGGCTGCCAGAGAGGATTCAAAAGACTGGGGACAAGACGAGGTCTGAGCAATGGGCACAGGCCAAAGAGGGAAGAACTGTGGTCCAGACATGTGGCCCAGCTGGGCGCCATGCCACATAGGCTCCGTGAACGCATCAGGAAGCCAAGGAAACAGACTGGGTCCCTGACCAGCAGGCGCTGTGATGGTGCAGTGCCCCGCTGTCAAGCTGGCAGAGGCTGGGTGGGAGCAGCAGGCACTGCTCCAAGGAGCAGTTCCAGCTCTGAATTAACCACGGGAAGGACTCTAACCACGCATAAACATTTACACATTTCCAAAGCCAGCTCTGCACGAAGCTGCCTGCAGGGAACAAGGTGTGCCCGTAAGCAGAGGGACCCCTTGCACGGTGGTCTGCCCACCACTGGTCTCAGCCAGCACGTTTCCTGTGTCCCCAACCTTCCCTTGGCTCAGGCTCATGAGCTCCAGAGGCTGGTACAATGGCACTGGGTTTCCCATGCAGAGAAGACTCGCCATTCACAACACAGCAACTGACCCATCTGCTCCTCTCGAGGAGAATGTATTTTAAACCCAGGAGTCGTAATTCTGAGATGTTCCATATGGTGCCAGCTTTACCTTCTACAGACACAGGGCCTCTCCCCTTTGAGTGGGGGCGCATCCGGCTGTGCTGGAGAGAGTGCTGTGTGGGGGTACTTTCCCGATCAGCAGGAAAGCGGAAGGTGTGCACCAGGCCTCCAACTCAGACCGTGTCCTGCATGCACTGTGGGGGCAGAGCTCGGGATGACAGCAGTGGGAGGGGTGTATTGCAGGAGGTTGTAATCAAAGGTTTGCTACAAGAGAGGATTCTGAGGAGCACAACCTAGCAGAGCCAGTGGGCCGAGCTCGTTCTTGGAAGGCCCTGCCCTTGCCTGCCGCTCACCACAGCCCAGGTCTGCAGGGTCAGGCCCTCTGCAGCGACAGCACCTTGCTAGCAACAGTGAGTGCGACAGGACTTGAGGCGCCTCGTGGGGCTAAGGAAGAAGACTCTAGTCGGATAAGGTCCTGGTGGGAGTCCTGGGAAGCAGGCAGGCCTCTCAATACAGCCCCCAGTCTCCAGGAGCGGCTACATGCGGAGGGAGAGCGGGAGAGCTGCTTGGGCACACTGACTCCACTGAGGGGGCCACGACCCCGCACGTCCGTCCACAGTCAGAGACAGGCAGGGCTGCACTGTGAGAGCAGAGCACTCGCCCGGCAGCAATGCAGGGCTGCCACACCGCTCCAGGACAGCGTGGGTCAGGGCCCACGGCTTCTCCTCCGAGGCTCAGAGTGGGTTCTGTTGCGGGACTGGCTTGGCTTTGCTGTTCTCCAGGACTGCAGCTCAGCCCAGTCTTCAGCCCTCAGACAAACTGGGACAGATTGGGGACTTTGATGTTGAGATCACCGATGTTGATGTTCCGAGGAATCTCTGGCAGATTGATGTTTTTCACGGCGGACACAGCCCGGGCAGGGGCTGCTGAGAGGCCGCCCTGAGGAGAGACAAGAGGTGGGAGTGAGACTGACCCTCAGTGGCATCTACTCAATGTGCAGGACAGCCAGGGGAGGGGGCCTGGTGCACGTTTCGCCCTTCCTCCCTGTCCCTCAAAAGCAGCCAACCAAACAATCTTCAGGACGGGGCTGGAGGCAGGGGGCCTCTGGACAGGGACCCAGACCCCGAGCTCCTGAAGAGGGGTGTGGTGGCTGCAGCTCTGTAGCCCCAGCACCTCACAGGGCCCAGCCCACAGTCACTGCTCAATAAATGCTTACAGAAATAATCCAAGGGTGTTTTTCAGATTACAAAACAAAATAAAACCCTTCCCTCAAGGGACTGAAGACTCTGATAAACAAGTGCAGTCATGAGCCAATTTTTAAAAGGAGAATGAATGTTGTGGCTTAGGGGACCCAATTGCCAACTAAAGACATGAGGTGGAAAAAAACAGGCTTTCACAATGACAAGCGGCGGCACGGTGGGAGGAAGTACTGGTAGGAGGTGAGGCCCACAGACCCACGGGGCCAGGCAGCAAACACAGACGGTGCAGGGGCCTGTGGTTGGCACGTACCCTCCAGGCACTTGCCTGTGCAGACAAGGGGAGAAGCTCACGACGACTCTCCAAGTCACTTCCTCCTCACCGGCTCCCTTCCCGACCTCGCACAGCGAGTCTGCAGTCCTTCTGGTTTCCAGCCCCCTGGCCTCAGACTCACTCACTGTTCCTGGAAGCTTCCTAGCTTGTGTTTCTAGAAGAACTATAGTTGCCACAATAGCTGTGGTCTGGAAAAGCTTCTTCAGTAGGACTGCCAGTCCCCACAGAAAGAATTATTCCTGGTTTTGCAAGATCAAGTCCCATCACACAAAACAAGGAAGCTGTTTCAGACCCTGGGGAAGCTGAAGTGGCCATTCAGTCTGCAATTTCCGCTGCATGCGAAGGTGCACCCTGTAACCTCTCCGCCCTCGGAGGGCTGAAAAGGGCCATGGAGAGACCCCACGGGGCTGGGGCAAATTTCCTGCGAGCATCTGTGCGACGTGCGGGTGGACGGGGTTGTGCTGTCTTCAAACCCAGGCCAAACTCCACTGCAGCTTTTATAAGGCTCACAGGAAATAAGGAAACCAGCAACGCTGAGGCCTGACAGACACCATGGGAAATGGCTGCTGAGAGAGCAGACTCCTCTCAAGCACAAACTAGGAAACCACTATGGAATCAGAGAAGGGGACACTGGGCCCCCCAGGGAATGGGTGGCTTTGAGAGGAAGAATTACAAGCCACAAACATGGGTGGTAACCCCCCCACTCATGAAGCTGTTTGCCTTCCTTCCCCTGCTACCTAGCTTTTCCATGCACACATTCAGCCTCATTCTTACCTGGCCCTCAAACCAGTGAGCTTTGATGGGCTCAAGGAAGAAAGAAGGTGAGAATAAGACACTCCTAAGGTGCCACAGCTGCAAAAACCAACCCAGGTACCCACTCCTGTCTGCCCAAGTGCTCCTGAATCTGCCAGGCCCAGGCCAGCCGTGCACTCACCTCTGATTTCTCCAGCCTGTTCTGAGCTTCAATCTGGGCCACAATTTCATTCATGTTCGTTTCCAGCACCATCCCACCCATCACTACTTCCTGTAAGATGTAGTGCACCTAAAGGGGGAGCAAAAGAAAGAAGGGTCAGAGCCCTCTGCAGTGGTTAGTGTGTCCCCGAAGGGCACTTTTTGGGCTCTCAGGCAGCAGCAACCTAGGCCCCTGGGTCATCCCCTCTCAATGAGGCCACAGGGGGTCCCCCATGCTCGCTTATCATGCCACGATGTCTCCCACAAGCCATGGTGGAGGTGCCTGACTACACCCAAGACAGCAAGGTGGTTGGTGGCTGACAGCACAGGCTTTGAGGTCAGACACACCTGGCTAAATTTCAGCCCTGCTATTGGCTCATGAACTTGGGCATATTATCCCTTCAGTGCTTCGGCTTCCTTCCGGGACACTGGTAAAGACTGGACTAGATGACCTGGTGCCTGGCACACACCGGCTTCTAAACAGTCGTTCCAGTGTCATCACCCACTGACAGACGAGTGGATGGACACGACATGCCACATCCACACAGCGGACCACTACTCAGCCTTAAAAAGGAAGAGCGTTCTGAAACCTGTGAGGACACAGTGGGTCCCAGAGAAAGCTGACCCTCAACAGTCGGCGCCAAGACAGACCCTGAGGGTAAGACTTCAGGATTTCTGCAACCTGGCAAAAAGATCAAATTACTTAGAAGAGGGGAAAAATCTTGGAAATTTCCACAATAAAATTCCAGCAGAAAAAGGAGCGCCATGTACAAAATTCCCAAGGAGAGAAGGTGTGATGGAAGCACTCAGAGCCCTTCAACTGTCAGGCGAGAGTAAGAGTAGGGACTGCTGCTCCCCCGGCCTCTCGGGAGGAGCTGGCAGAGTGTGCTGCGGGTGGCCGGGGCACGGCCGGGATGCTGAGAGCACCAAGACTGGTGGTGGGCGCGCAGCCCACGGATTGGCAGGACTGAGACTGCAGGGGCAGAATGGCAGGAGAATGCCACTGCCACGCCTCGACATTGTAGACAATAAACAGCTATGAAAATGAGGAAGATGAGGGGGAGAGAAAGAGGGAACAGGAACATCACTGGCTCCTCATCCTCAATGACTGACAGCCGATGGGCATCACTTAAAACTCAAGTCATAAAGAAACAGGCCCTCTGACTTTTATTGTGACTCTCCGCCCAAGCCCAAGCCCACAACCATTCGCTATAAACAATACTTTCGCAGCCACCGAACTTTTTTTTGAGGGCCAACAAGAACTTTTCTGCTGACCAGAGTTCTATGCCATTTTTCTTGCATAAAATCCACCCACAATGCACCTCTAAGGCTCCCAGTTTCTCTGAAGTAGAGGGAGAACCCAGGCCCCAGGGAGGCGGCCAGTACTTTGGAGCTCTCCCCACCTCGTCTTCTGTCACCTTGCCCAAACCTAATTCAACTTTATTTCCTTTTTAGGTAACGGGCCTTTCCAAAGCCCTCACCTTTGTTTTCATAGATCAATTCTCTTTTGTCATGTGTGGTTTCTGTACATTATTAAGTACGTTAGGTGATTACAATGACCAGTATCACTGGCACCAGTAGGTTTCGGTGAGCACAGCCACCTCTCCCACTGTGCACAAAGTGACAGACAGACATTACTTCCTTCAATGGGGATGGAAGGGACTTGAGAAAGTTGGAGGCTGCCAAGCACAGGTATGGTGAGAAGTCAGGCATGCATCAGTGCTAAGCTGCACACCTAGCAAACTGAAGATGTAATCAAAGAATCATTCTGTTGAATGATAGGAGGTGGTGGATGGAGCGTGGTCTTGAGGACGTCAAGAGAAGGGTGGGTCAAACCCTCCAAGAGCCCCAAGGGCTCAAGGACCAATGCGACACAAGGAGGCAGGGGAAAATGAAGTCTGAAATCTGAATCATCAAGGTGGCAATAAAAGCCACACAAGCAGAAGAAAGCAAAGACATATAAAGTTCTTCCAGAGCCGTGCACCCAGCCCAACACAGAGCGCACCGAACACATAGGAATGGCCAGGGGATAACCATTCCCAGCGTTCTGCTATGTCAGCAACCACCTGAAGTAATGACCCCAGCAAAACCCAGTCACAGGTGTCTGCCCAGAGAACCAAGGTGCCACTGCTTCTAGCTGGTCCACCGACACTTCGACCCAGCAACCCTCACAGGCAGGAAGAGGTTCTCATCTGAACACAGTACAACCACCCCAATAAACCTGCAGCTTATCTGGATGTGAGAAGATGGCAACAGAGAAAATACTGTGAGGGATGAGTCAGGAACACCGGCAGGGAAAGTGCTGGGTAAACACTGATGTTTCACCAGACCAAGGTGCATATGTTTAGGGCTACACTCCAGTGACTGAAAGTTGGGAGTTTACAATCCTGTCCTATTAACAATTTTCTCTTAAAACCCTTTAAAACAGTCAAAAAGTAGCAATGGTTACCAAAATCCAAGGATCCATTCCTTTGAAGGTGATCTAACCCACGACTGAGCCTCTATTCTCCCCCACCCACACGTCTGGACCCGTCTCCTTCACGTTTCCTTTGCAGGAAACTGTCTCATCATCCTCCCTCTCCTGAAGGCAAGTGCTTCTGTAAAGGGGACCCCCTGGGCATCCAGCTGGGCCCCCCCCCTCTTTTCTGTCCACGGAAGATAAGTGCAGGAGCCTGGCCCCACCTCCCCTGGAGCCATGTGAATGTGCTGACCAGGATGGGGACCTGTCAGTCTGTGCCCTGGGCCCCCCAGGGGTCTTCCTGGGGCCCAGGGCACGAACAGGTGAGGCTCCAGCTTTGGGGCTCCGGGTTGGTGTGCCTCCTGTTCTCAGCAGCCCCACTGCACGCGCACAGACAGGGAGCAGATGCACTGGGTGGCTCCCGGGACTGTCCAAGCCGCTGCGACTTCCTGACGGAAAGAAAGCACTTTCCCAAACTGCAACAAGGGCCTGCTGTGCGGCCAGCTGCACTGCCATGCCACTCCCAACCCTCAACCTCCCACCACGCTTCATGGGGATCCTACTACACAGCAGTTCTGTAAAAGTCAGAGACATTCTTGCAGGATGAGAGGTGCTGAGCCGCCAAGGCTCGGGCCAAGCAAACTTAAGAAACAGTCAGGACAGCTCACCGTCCTCCCAGAGACATTTCTGTGCCCATGTGCATCTCCACTCGGGCACCTCACTGGGCATACTGCCCTCCTTTGTGCCTGTCCGTCCCTCTCCCCAATCATGCCCTCCTCTGAGGGCAGGTTCCTCACCTACTCATCTCACCCCCGGTGCCTTGCGCTGGGCTCGGCAAGCGCAGCCCTTCACCAGCGCAGGTGGAAAGGGTGGAAGGGGCTTCTCTGGTTCAGACACTCTGACTTTGAGGAGACATCATCCTTGAAGTGGCCTGGCTTCCCACTCCATCACTAAGACACATGTGCTCCCGCCTGGGACAGAGCCCAGCTCGGCAGGTGAAGGTAGATGACAATATGCCTTCTCGTCTCATGTCAGCACGGCCAGCGTCTAAGAAGGAAAAGACAAGTGGCACCTCAAGGACAGAGGTGCTCCTGATGGACACAGTCCTGGGGCTGCTGGGAGGGAGACAAGTCATTCCAACCAGAGTCCCGGGGGCCTCATGCGTGCCCTGCTTCACGTTTCTCACTGCATCAGACAGTGTCGGGTCCAAGCCCAGGTCAGCAGAGACCGTCACCAGAGGCAGGATGACTTGGAGGCAGAAGATAACAAACATTTCTTTTCCTCCGGTAAAAACACAGTTCCCAAACCTTCAGCTGGCCATGTGCTAAAAGTTCGTTTTCAAGTATTAGACTCACACAGTGTATCTTTCTATAGGTGTGATAAGCTTCTCACACGAGTGGCTCACTAAAACTGGCCCAGGGCCACAGTGAGGACGGGGAACTACAGAGCACCCCTGCCGCTACCTGTGATAAGCACTGGGATAACACTGTTCCTACAGGAAAATGTGTTTCTGTGCTGGGGCAGCAGGAACCCACTGGGCAGAACTCCATGGGCAGAGAGGGCAGCCAAACACATTCACATGCGCTAGAGCCCCAGCTCAGCACCCCCACAGAATCCTCCAGACTTGGCCACTCCCTGCCCTGGTGTTTCTCATCAGGAGGAGCAAGCCTGCAGGGCCGCAAACCCTGCCAATGCATGCTGTCCCATCTTTCTTAAAGCTGCCACCACACGGAAGACAACAAAACAGATCAAGACCAAAAGAGCGCAGCACAGGGCTTGTACTGAAGTGAGGACACCAACACTGCAACACTCTCGTTTTAAAACAGAGCTGGTAACCACTAATAAGAGAGCGGGTCTACCGGATAAAAAGCTAAGTGTGGACAACCTTTTCTACTCCTCATTGGCCTGGTTGGTTTCATTAATTCCTAGGAAAGGGCCCCATGAGAATGGGGAGGAGGAATTCTTGGGATGGGGGCACCTCCACACCCTGCCAGCGGGTGTGGTGGCTAACAAGCCAGAGGACACAGGGGATACTTGGAAGAGGACTGCACTGTGCTGGGGGAGGAAACCGAGTCATCTCCGCCCAGTCAGTCTCTGGTTCCCATATTGTCCACATTAGGAAAAACGCCTCCAGAAACCTGGTGCACAATAATAATAAGCCTTCTCTCTCACTCCCACTTTCGTTCCAAAGTCCTGTGTTTTATCAGTGTTTTAGGACTTGCTCGGGACTGCCTGTCCCCATGCCTTGCCCTTTATCTGCCTTGTCCGCAAACAAACACATGGCAATTAGACTCCACATCTGTCAGCTGAGTGCCTCTCTGGGTCTAACCACCATGGGCACTGTACAGGGCACGAAGCAGCCCCGGCCCAAGAGAGGGGCTCTCCAGCCAAGGTGGCAGTGCTCAGTCACCACCACACCGCATTCACGAACACCTTCAGAGGTGTACCGCACATGCCCAGGACTGCTAACACAGAACATTCTGTATGTGACCGAGCCTCTTCTTTGCCAACTGTTGTTAATGCTAACAAACTTACTCTGTGCCAAGATACCTTTGGGAGCTTGGGCACACAGGGCTATCTGGCCCCACGCAGCTCTGCTAAAACAAGGAGGCAGTGCACTCGGTAGGGCCCTGTGCTTTCTCTTTCCCTCACTATCGCTGCCTCCTGGACTTTTACAACTTTCCTTGATCTTCAGACTGGAAATTTACAGTTTCCTCCAGATGTCTCCTTAAGACCCAAGCCCTGGCTCTTGATTTTCTTTCTTCACTTTCACTCACGTGATCATACATTCTTTCAACAAAGGACAAATTAGCCTGATGGAGTCTTGTCTTATACAAGACCAAGCTCCAAACCACTAAGCAAGATGGAAATGAGACACAGCCCTGAGCCTCTATTGCCTGTGTGGTGCTATCTGGCTCATTTTTCCTCCCCCAAAATGCATGAACAGATTTCTGTCCCAGTGGGCCCCAGACGAAGTGAGAGGTATGTGGGGACCACACAGACTGGGAAGCAGCACTGTGACTTGCAGCGCTGAAATCACTCCAGGCCACGTGTGACGCTTATGACAGAGCAGCGGCAAAGAAGAGCTGGCTCCAATCCCCTACCTCACTGAGGACACAGTGAGGGACTGAGAACTGTGGGCACAATCATTCTGTACTTAGAATTTTTATTCTCTTTCTTTGTGCCGAATGGTTAGAGCTGAGTGTGCATAAGCTAAATCTGTACCTGTGAGCCCATGGGACCCACTGGACCCAAGCTCAAGTGTCAGGGTCAAGGATTCCCCTCACTGTCACCAAGAGAGTGTGATCTGCAGCAAGGTCTACCTTCGCCCCACAGAATGTTAAGGGCTGGAAGGAGGAAATGAAGATAAGACGTGGACCTTGTCCTCAAAAGGCTTATACTCAAGTGTGGAACTTGAACTTGGAGAACCATAATAAAAGGAAGACTACAGTCAGTGCCATGAATCAAGGACAAAACGATATAAAACTTCAGAGAAGGGTGGGCTGTAAAGTAACTGGCAAATGGAAGAGGAAGTGACCCATCTCCCAGCAACTCATTAACTCTTCTTTGGGTTCTGCCAGTAATTCTTCCCTCACAAGACTTTGTACACATAGAGCTGACTGCAGCAAAACACACTCACCGTGGAGTGTTGCTTCCTTTCACAAAAAGAATCCCGAGTCTGAGTCTGAGTCCTCTGCGAAGCAGTTTCTAAAACACGTTGTAGCAGGACTTTTTCTTCCTCATCTGCTGTTTCATCATTCCCACCTCCCATGTCACCCCGCCTGCGGTACCGGCCCCGGATGCTAACCTGGTGCTGGGTGAGAAATGGTCTGGGCGGTCCTCCTGAGTTTCACCCTCTCCTGGCTGCTTACATGTTCACAGAGCACACCCCAAACACACACCTCTTGCCATGCTGAGAATGATCAAGCAGGAGAGGATGCTAAGGGCCACGTAGCTGTGTGGAGCCCAAGGTCTGAATTCTGTCCCTGCCACTTCCTATTTGTGTGACCTTGAAGAAGCAGGTGTTCTGGCTCTAAACCTCAGTTTCTTAATCTGTAAAATGGGGAGAACCAGAGTCCTTCCCTGACGTGCCTCTTCCGAAGCTAGAACAAGACAACGCAGGGAAAGTGAGACATTGTATTTTAAGTGCTCAGCTATTATGTGCCTGATACCTAAGCACTTGATGACTACTAGCTAACGAAGTAATTACAATCTTGACCAACCTCCTTCCCAAAGCACGGGTTTGCTCCTGGGCTCTTGAGACAGAACAGACCCTTCCCCTCGGTGCAGAGTGTTCACACTGCCTGGTCTCCTGAGCAGCAAAAGGAACTACCACAAGTTTTCGACAGCATCGAGCTGCAATATGCACGGAGCCATCCCGACCCCGGCCCGACCTGCACCCAGAGCAGTGAAGAGCACGCTCCTGCCTGTCCCCCTGGGCCTTCATCACTCTTCCCAGTCGGACCAAATAGCAGGCGTTGGGTAAGTGAAGCACACTTTATTTGGCCATCAAGAAAAATGTGCAAACACCGTGCTTGGACCCAGAAGCCCGTTTCCAAGGGGATGGTCTCTGTCCCCATGGTTCCTGTCTCTCTGAAGCACTCACTGCTCCTGGGAAGGCCCTGGGACCCGCCCCCATGAGCCCTTCGCATGCTGAATCGAAACCTTGCGGTGCCATGATCTCCTACAGACAAGGTACATAAGTCGGTGCTGCGGCAGCACAAAGTACGAGGGAGGGACTGGCGAGTGGTGAGCGAGACAGGCAGGCGGGAGGTCTTCAGGTCTTTGTAAACAAGGTGAAGGAGCCCAAGCTCCATCCTGCTGGCAGTGGTCCCACTGGACAGTGGGTGATGGAGTGAGGTATGTCCTCCTTCTCTGTAAGAACCACAGCTGAGGGGAGAGTGAGCTGCAGAACAGTTCAGACAAGGGGTTAGAGAGCCGAAACCACTTCTGGTATGTCATCAAAGGGGGTATAAAGGGTGGATCTGAAGGGGAATTTGGAAGAAGAGAGAACAGTAAGAAAAAAGTAAAAATAAAGACAAAAATCACCATTTATTGAGCTGAGCAGTTACTAACTGCAGTCCTCAAAATAACCACGAACGGTGGAGGTTAATGTGCATAATCAGAGCCAAGACCCGACTGACTGTGGATCACACCTTTGCTTTATGTGCCACCAACAGGAAAATCCTGTCTGTTACACTGTACATGCTAGCGACTGTATGAGAAACCTCGGCTTGATACGCTAAAATCATAAACATCACAAAACAGGGAGTTTAAGAACTGATGACCTATGAGACCCAAAAAGGTGTTCAGGGGGGCTGTCTACTCCCTCAGCACCTCGAAATTAGCGATCATGTGCAGGCCATCGCTTTGAAAGTCAGGAGCTAATTAGAATCTGGTTTATAAACATGCACATCAGATGTTATATCTGAAAAGTACTATAACAATTTAAAAAATGAAAAAGCACACTTAGGTCGGGCAACCAATGAGCTGCACTCATGACCTGTACTGTTCAGATCACCAACCAAACATCACACACCAACGCTGTTCTGAGAGCTCACAATCCCGTGGGAGCAGGCTGAACGACCTGAGAGAGCGAGCAAGAGGACGGGCAGGCTGGAGGAGGGCAGCACTGCAGAGCAGAGACGACCTCATGGGACATGGAACTCAGGGCGAGTCCTAAGTCTGGGTAGCCTGGCGGGGCACAGTGAGGGAATTTCTGGGTGGGGAAGTGGGCAGAGACAAAGGCAGAGAGGTGGGGATCAGCACGGTATGTGTGGAAAGCAGATGAAGATGTCGGATGGGCCTGAGGGGGCTACATCCCAGGACAGGGGGAGCCAAGGGCACAGAGGGGCTGCCATCCAGAGATCTTTGCAGGCCGGAGGGAGGAATGTAGATGGAAGGGCAAATGGGAGAGATGTTCCCTATGGAAGGTCAGACCAGGTGAGGAAGTGGGAGAGAGACTGGATATAGCTGATGTAGTTACCTAGAGCTGATTCGTTAGTTACCTGGATTCAGGTAAAGGGAGTTTAAAAACACAGCAGCAAAGGAAGAGGTGCACCAGAAGCAAACACTGAGGGAAGAACTGATACTATCTGGTAACCACCTGGAAGCAGAAGGGGGAGTTGGCATGGCGGAGATTTTCTTCCTCGGAGGATGGTGTTCACTGATGGAACTGGGAAGCGTGGAAGAGAAGACGTGGGGTGTGGGAGGCGGTAGTTTGGTGCACACTGAGAAGGAAGCAAGGTGGGCCAGGCAGGTGGAAGGGTGCCGCCCATTCCTGGAGGCACAAGCCTCCAACTGGGTCAGAAGGAGGTGCAGACGTGTCCCCATCTGCACCCCAGGAGATGTGCCTAGGGCAAGCGCACCAAGTGCCAGCAGGCGCCGGGGACAGGGCTCCTGGGAACATGCCCACGTCACTTACTCAGGGCGGGAGAAGGAGCTGCAGCCTGAAAGCCCAGGGGTCACGGCCAGCCAGCGGGGCACCTCCCACTCCTTCACCGAGGGCTCCACAGCCAGCCAGCACTAAATATGGTACTTATGGGTAAATCCAGGCATGCGGATTCTGAGAATTGAAAGGGACATGCTGTGTAGTGATGGGGAGCACAGGAAGCGCTCAGCTCCAGTCCGTGGCAGGGCAAACCCCCTCAGAGCTACGGCAGAGGACCTGGGCCTCCCTCTACCGAGGCTGCTGACAGTGTCTCCTCCTGTGGTGCAGACCTGGCTGATTCCAGAAACAGGCTCAGCTACCTGTTCTCTACTGAATGGAAACCTTCATTCTTCAGGTCATTAGCAGACATGGTCACGAGGACTGATGGATGACAAAGACATAAACGTGGTGTTTAAACCAAGCTAACAGATCCATCTGCTTTCAGGCTCATAAACGCTCCCTGAGGCCGATGCTAGGCCACTGGCGTCGCTAAGCACACACTCCAGCGGCCCTCCCCACAGGGACACTGGGAGTGACCACAGTTCCCAGGCTACAGTGCGGGATGAGGCGCAGACCATCTATCAACTCATCCGGCTCCCAGCTTGCACTCTGCCTCAGAGCAGCAGCGAGCAACTTAAACTGTTTACCATGCTAGGCAATAAAGCTTAGAGAGAGAGGACTTGCTATCCTCTTCCGTGCGGTGGGCCGAAAAGGACCCAGGGTAATAAGCAGACAATCTACGCACACGGTACATTTCTGAAAGTCAGTCCCCACGCTTACCAAGCTCCCCTCCCAGGACATGGGGACTCTCAACAGATTTCTTACCTAGCAATGGCCTATTGATCCCTCCCCTGCCCAGACCTACCCCCTGTTCCTTCCCACCTTCCTCACTCCTGTTCAGCCACACTGTCCTCCGGGGCTCTGCACATCTTCTTCCCTCTGGGATGTTCTCCCAGCCAGCCATGCTTACTTCCCTCAGGTTTGTGCTGAAGTGTCATCTCCTCAGAGATGCCCTCCCCACTGCCCCATGGAAAATACCAAGCCCTACCTGCCCACTCTGTGGCCCGCTTTATTTCTTCCCCAGTCTTCATCACCACCTACCATTTATCTTATTCTGTCTCCCCCAAAAGATGAGATTCATGGAGATAGCACTGGGAATAGCGGACGGCTAACTGAATTCAACAGAAAGGCACCAGGATGTGCCAGGGACTGTGCTGACACCTGGACAAGCAGCGGGGACCAGAACAATTCGGTCCTTCCCCTAGTAGTGTCTGGGGGTAGAGGACAGGCTGGGGCGGGGACAGGTAAAAGGGGGACACACTCCACAAAGGCCCTGTCCTAAACACTTCCCGTACAGTCGAAGCTCACGCCCACCACACAGGCCCAGGGCCATCACGACGCCCTGTCCACGTGCAGCTCCCAAGCGGCAGAGCTAGGACTCAGGCCGCCGAGCAGGCTCCAGTGCCGGCTCCTCACCAGGCAGATGTGCCCCACAGCCCACCGTGAGATGCCATGGCAACAGCAGCTGAGGGGCGGCAGGGTGGCCATGACAAGACAAAAACCGCTATTTCAGCTTGCCTACACCAAGGGGAATGTCATGCAAGGTTTCTTGATGGCTAATTCCCTGAACGGTGAGCCAGAACCATCAATCTGGAGAGGCAGGGGCTAGAGTCTGTTTTAAATGTAACTGAGTTTAAAGTGAAGTGAATTTTGATGGTGATTCAGGAGTTGCCAGCAGACAAAGAACTGAAGTCACAGCATTGTATAAGATTTCCTAAGAGAATGTCTAAAAAAGAAAAAAAAGAGGGACCACTAAGAGGTAAGAAAAGGCCAGATGACTTCCGGCCAAGATGAAGGCATAGGCACACACTGTGCCTCCTATCACAACCAAAATTAAGGACAACAAAGATTTAGAAGCAAGAAAACAACCAGAACTCAGAAAATCGAACTGTTTGGAAGTCCAACAATGATTCATCCAGACCGGTAAGAGGGGCGGAGTCGCGGCAGGAAAAAGTAAAGGTGCAGACGGGCACGCAGGCAACAGCGGCTGGCAGCCCCCAATTGCACAGGCAGCGACTAGCAGAACCCAGGCACGGGGTGGCAACTGTGCAGAACCAGTGAGGCTGCACAAGGCGGCTGGCTGACCGGGTGGTTCCACATTTACATGCAGATAATCCAGGCAAAGGGGAAGTGGTGGAATGGACTGGAATCCGAGAGTGAGCAGAGCAAGCGCCATTGTCTCCTCTCAGACCCCGCCCCCACATATAGTGTCACTACCCAGCGACCGGGCTGTCCTGCCCTGGGGAACACCTAAGTCTCCACCCCTCACTACCTAACAGCCTCAACTAGACAAAAAAACAAACAAACAAACAAACAAAAAAAACCCACAAACCCAGAAATGAAAATGGCTCAAACCAGAGAACAAATCAAAGCCCCAGAGCACAATTTATCTAAGAGACGAAGAGATTGCCAACCTATCAGATGCACAATTCAAAACCCTGGTGATCAGGATGCTCACAGAATTGGTTGATTTTGCTCACAAATTAGATGAAAAAAATGAAGGCTACAATAAGTGAAATGAAGAAAAATGCATGGGGAACCAACAGAGATGGGAGGAAAACTGGGACTCAAATCAATGGAATGGACCACAAGGAAGAAAGAAACAACCAAACAAAAAACAAGGAAGAAACAAGAATTCAAAAAAATGAGGACAGGCTCAGGAACCTCCAGGACATCTTGAAACGTCCCAACATCTGAATTATAGGGGTACCAGAAGGGGAAGAAGAAGAGCAACCAGTGGAAAACTTATTTGAACAAATAATAAAGGAGAACTTCCCCAATTTGGCAGAGGAAATAGATTTCCAGGAAGTCCAGGAAGCTCAGAGAGTCCCAAAGAAGTTGGACTCGAGGAGGAACACACCAAGGCACATCATAATTACATTACCCAAGATTAAAATGAAGGAGAGAATTCTAGAAGCACCAAGGGATAAGGGGACAGTCACCTACAAAGGAGTTCCCATCAGACTGTCAGTGGGTTTCTCAAAAGAGATCTTACAGGCAAGAAGGGGCTGGAAAGAGGTATTCCAAGTCATGAAAATCAAAGACCTACATCCAAGATTGCTCTATCCAGCAAAGCTGTCATTTAGAATGGAAGGGAAGATAAAGTGCTTCTCAGATAAGGTCAAGTTAAAGGAGTTTATCATCACCAAGCCCTTATTATATGAAATGATAAAGGGACTTATCTGAGAAAAAGATAAAAAATATGAACAGTAAAAAGACAGCAAACTCACAGGTATTAACAACCAGACCTAAAACAAAAGCCAACTAAGCAAACCACTATAACAGGAGCAGAAACACAGAAATGGAGATCACATGGAGGGTTAGCAATAGGGGAGAGGGAAGAGGAGAGAGGGGGACAAGGTACATAGAACAAGTAGCACAGACGGTGGGTAGAAAATAGACAGGGGGAGGGCAAGAATAGTGTGGGAAATGTAGAAGCTAAAGAACTTATGACACATGGGCATGAACTAAAGGGGGGA